>APFE031199085.1:71240-118444 GCA_000404065.3 Pinus taeda
GAAAAACAAAATATATACAAAGGAAGAGGGAAAGAAAAGTCAACAAACCCACATCGGTGGTTTGATCCACACCAATGCCAGTGATCTATGTGCATCTACCAAGGGGGTTCTGTAACTGAGTTAAAACTCTATAAAACTTGAGCTTTTTAGAGCCCCCTAATCCATCTGAAATCTGCATACCCACAAGGGGAGAGTCTTGTTGAAACTGGATAACTAGACTTGTTTGGGGTGGCGAGGTCTCGACTGGTTGTTGCTGAGTCTGAGTCGTTTTCATGTTCTCCTCTTCCACTTGTTCTTGTACATTCTCTTTAGATTCTTCTTCTTCATCTTTTGAAGGAGGGGTCTTGAAAAACTATCATCCTTTTGGTCGCTTGAGCTACTTCTTTTTCTTTTTTGGGTTTTTCTTTTCCAAGGGTCAAGAACCATGTAGGTGACCTTTTTGAAAATAGTCACAACATCTAAATGTTGTTTTCACATAGTCTAAAACTTGTGCCCACTGCATATTATTGTGCTTCAATGTCATATGATCTGGAAGGCCTTTGTTCATATCTATTTCCACACAGATTCTAGCAAAGGTGAAGAGGCCTTTTTTTGTTCTTTACATAGCTATTTTTTTTAAATTACCCAAAGCATTACCAATGTCTTCCAAAACTTGATGGTCCCATAAGGGAAGGGGAAGGTTTGGGGGCCCCCCGCATTACCCTAAAACCATGGCCCTTCATGAAGTTCAAAGTCCAAATCCTTATGAGTATCAAATTGGAATATAAAAAAAACCTTTTGAGCATAGAAATATATTACAATTGGTGTCCAAGACAAAAAACCATTAAATCTGAAGATGAGTGCCTTAAAGAGAGGAGACCTCTAAATTTTTGACCTCTAAATGAGGGGCTTTTTCCACTTGGTCAACTATATATGGACCTAGAAGATCTATAGGGCCTTTGTCCTTCCTTGGAGTTGTAGAGCTCTTTCGTTGAACAACCTCTTTGAAAAATATATAAGGACCATCTCTACCATCTGTTGTCCTTGCCCCAGGTGCACCCCATGAAGCCCGAAGTTCAGAATAATTGTTGAATTCCTTGAGATATTGTGCTCAAAGAGAAAGGAGAAGCCTGAGAGGGTCTTGTGTAAACATTGAAGGTTTCTGGGTATTCCCCATTTCACATCTATGGTCTTCATAATAGATTGAACTCTGTTTGAGTTTTTTGTCCATATAACAATAGTTTTTCCCCCAAAGTTTTATATGAAAATCATGAAGTGAACCTCCTCTTTCTGTTTTGTCAGAGAGGAATCATATTTAGCTATAAACCACATAGTGGAAAGGATGAAACTCCCCAATGATAACGATGGCCTTAAATACACATTGTAATCTAAATTATGGGGTAATAGAGCCCACCCAACCAGTGAAACCCACTTGGCTCCCGAAAAGGCTGGAGTGAGCTGTGAAAATTTATAACAAAAAACCCCTGTAGGAGCATCTTGATGCCTAAAAATGTAGAAAAATTTAAGAAAGATAGGGCTACTAGCTAGCAATAGAAACCCCTTGAACTCCAACTCAAAATCCACCCACTAGAGACGCAAGGGAAGACGTCAAGCATGTGCACAAAATAAATTATAATAGTTGGGAATAGAAGTTGCCAATCCATTCCACCCAATACGACCCAATATTGTTTCCACCACAACAGAGCATAAGACATTAGCATAAAAACCTTCGTTGCTGGTGTTGATATCAAACTTTTGGCTGCTCCATACCATAGATATGCCTGCAATGTTGATATCTCCAGAGTTGTTCAACATTTCGAATACTCTGTCATTTTAGACAACACGATACACTGCATTGAGGGTAAAAAACAACTGCAAATTCCACCATGAATGAAAAAAGCTCAAATTTCGCTTGCATAGGAACCCCAATAGCATCATGCAATAGGACATACCCGAAAACAATGCCAAACTTCAGGCAAGAAGGCATCTAGCAACCCAGTAAATCGACGACGACGCATTGGTTTTCCCTCTCCTCCACGCGACCATATTTGGTATCACCACTGTATGATTGTAATAATAGTTCTTAAATTTAAATATATAATTGAAAATAATAAATATTTCTATATATAATATTTTTTTTTTAACCCATATGACACAATATCGATGGTGATGGGGTGTACTTTTAAGGCATTTCGTGATGTGAAGGTCACCGGTTTGAAATTTCGTGGATAAAAATCCAGCCATGTTAAGCGATGGTGTGGCCTAGCTATCCCCTGGTGATTTTGATAGATTTAATACCCTTAGTTCGTGGTTTCTCAAGCTAAAAGTTAAACGTGCAATCATCACAAGACTCACATAACTTAACAAATAATTATTTATTTATTTATTTTTATTTTACACTTTTTATTATAAATAAAATTATATCGTAAATAAATTACATCTATAAATGTTTTGATATTCTAAGACTTTATATAACCCAAACCATGATGGTTGTCCTATAATATAATGAACAAAGGCACTGGAAAATCGCCCAATAAAACAATGATTGGTGTATATAATATATTTTAAAGGAACGTTTATTTGTTTAGGTATCTTTGAAATCTACTTAAAATTGATTAGTTATTTATATTGTTATTAATATAATAGTAAGATTATGATAAAGTTTTGTTTAAAATCCCCTGCATGGTATTTATGATGATGTGTTTTTGCTTTTTTTAGCAAGGTTCTTTTCTAATTTTTTAGTCGACTTTCTTTCACACTTGTTCTTTCCAACCTTAGTCTTGGGTTCTTGCTTTTCTTTGGGAATTTTTCAGAGTTCAATCCTCTTGACTCTCTCTTACCTTTTGATCCCTCCTCTCTTCACTCTCCCCTCCCCTCTAGTCCATCCCAGATCTTCTCAGTGTCACACTTAGCCGAATCCTAACTTCAACTTACTTTACTTCCTCTCTCACCTTATCACTCTCTCGCAATGCCCTCATTCCTTGACCCACTCATGTCATGGTTCAATTTTCTTTGTTATCGACCATTCCCTTTGGTTTAGTTACTCCTCCCCCAGCCTCACCCACTTTTGTTTTTGATTTTGGCACTTATTTGCGACACCCAATTACTCGGAAGTGTGCCAAAAGCTGACAATGTGTTGCTTATGATCGATAAATTGGATACACACGAGCTTAAGTAGAGGGTAGAGTCCTTGGATGAGCTATTTTGTGCCCATATAATGTAACCGATCTAAGAAGAATGATCCAGGTGGCTCCAGACACATGCATAAGTCTAAGAGGACTCAGAAAGGGTCAAAATTAAAAGTGGCCAGATTTCTCTCAAATTAGCACCAAATGAAAGTGCTCGTCACCTTGATTCTGACGGTGTGAACGACACTCGAATCCGGGTTCGTACGAGAGAGATAGAGCTCTTTAAAATTTGATAAAATAGGGAAAAAATGGAGCCACAGGATGCCACATGACATCCTAGTGAGCATGGCGGACCCACTAAGTTTATGTGGTGACCAAATAGCCATTAAACTGTCGACACGTGACATGCTAGAATTTACTCTTTACTCCTGAAAAAAGAAAAAGAAAAAATAATATTATTAAAATGGCATATAAGACAAAAACACATTTAAAAACAAAACATAATTGTTATTATGTTTAAAAACCACCTAAACTTAAAAGGTCAAATGAAAACCAACGATTTTTTTGAAACTCTTTCCCCCTGAAAAAAGAAAAAAAAATAAAAACAAAAAAATAATATTATTAAAATGGCATATAAGACAAAAACACATTTAAAAACAAAACATAATTGTTATTAGGTTTAAAAACGACCTAAACTTAAAAGGTCAAATAAAAAATAACGATTTTTTTGGAACTCTTTCCCCTGAAAAAAAGAAAAAAAACAAAAAAAATAATATTATTAAAATGGCATATAAGACAAAAACACATTTAAAAACAAAACATAATTGTTATTATGTTTAAAAACCACCTAAACTTAAAAGGTCAAATGAAAACCAACGATTTTTTTAAACTCTTTCCCCCTGAAAAAAGAAAAAAGAAAAAAGAAATAATATTATTAAAATGGCATATAAGACAAAAACACATTTAAAAACAAACGCGCATAAGATAATTGTTTGCCAAAACTACATGTAATGGCCACGGTTTGTTGCATTGACCGCCCAAAGCTAGCTGCGCACACCATGTTTAGTGTTGAAAACATCGAAGTTTAAAACAAATACATGTGCACCAATTTTAAAAGGGAAGGGATTTGACACCTGACCTCCCCACCTCTAATACAAGCAGTAGTCTATAACGCGACTTTTTGAAAGCTTTTCCGGCGGATTTTTCCGGTCAAAATCCGGCAGCAATTCATTGGAATACCAAGTTTGATAGCTAGTTTCTGCACAATCAATGGCTCCCAGGGATTTTCCAGAGCGCTGAATCCAAATATGCAGTTAAAAAACCATTTTAACTGCTAAAAATCAAGATTTAACCTCATTTCTTCTGCCGGATTCCGTCACCGGAATCTCCAAAAAGTCGCATTATAGACAACTCCCTAATACAACACCTTAACCAACGTGCCCATGACGGTGCTCTTGTTGACCTTGCCCACAATACAATACTTAAACATCATTCCATTGCTCAGTGGGAAGAGCACCGAGAAAGGGAAAGCGAACCAACGGTGGAGAAGGGCGGAACTCGAAGGCGGGAACCACGAATTGTAATGGAACCATGACTTATGTGGAACCGTGATTTGCAGCGCTAATGTGGAACTCTGATGACACGCATCTTGAGACATAATATTCTTTGATCCCTGAAGATTTTTTAGGGAGATAAAATTTATTTTGTCAAAATGTAACCAAGTTTATAGTCATTTTTCTCAGATTTTCGTAGGAAACAAAATGGCGAGGTTGGATTCGCCTTTTGAGTAGCATATTTGTAGATTCCCAGCGGAGGAGAATGTTTAAGAATCTTGAGGGAATCTTTCAGATTCCTTGGACGCTGAATTTTCCCAGATTTAGAATGCAACCAACTTTATACTCATTCTTCTTAGAATTTCACAAGGATCTCAATGACGAGATCAGTTTGCTGATTTGAGTAGTAGATCTTCAGATGACCCGGAGGAGGGAATTTTTGAGGAATCTAAGGGGAATCTAAAAGATTCATGTAGCCCCAGATTTTTACTTTGTCAGAATTTAGAAATTTGACAGTGAATTTTACACTATTCGATATCACGAATCTGATGGTGTAATCAGATTTTCCATTTGATCTTTCCATTTTCGGCCACTTTTCAAAGTGAAGTGCAGGGGTCAACATTTAATGTACGAGCAGTCGTTTCCATGATATTCGACACCATGAGATTGATGGTATAGCCAGATCTAGCAGTTTATCATCCTCTTCTTCAGATAACTCCTTGATGTGAGGTATATGTAGTGTGATCATGTACTTATTTGTCTCTTTGTTTGAGATGCATTGTGCTGTGTAGATCCTTGTTGGATGTTTGATGTGGGATCTTGTTTTGTTCTTAATGAGAAATGTACTTATTGTCATGTTTTGATTGAGATCCCTTTGTCGCCATGTTGAATGGATACTCACGTGTCGCCATGTATGTTTGAATTGAGATCCCTTTGATGCCATGTTGGCAGGATGCTCATTATTATCATACGTGAAATTATGTCATGCTCATAGGAGTCCTTTTGTGAATAAGAGTTCCTGCAGTGGAAGATCTTGTGGAGCCACACCTGTGTGAGGAAATATTCCTTACATGATAGAGAAAACACATTCATGTACATCATCACTCTTCCAGCACTTAATGCAATGGCCTACACCATCTTGACACCGGGGCCTAGAGACATAGTCCCTCCTAGACGAACTCCGTTATCAACGTCTTGTGTTTTATGTCACTGATTCTTGTCATGTTCCTTATTCTTTACAACATGCATATATGTTCCTTTATGCTATTTTAAATGTAATTCTAATCACATCACGAAAGCAAAAGATCTTGGTTAAATCTGGGAGTTGAGTCAACTCGGATCAAGTTTGGTATCAGAGCAGTTTTTGTGTGGATGTGAATTGTGAGTGTGAACAATGGAACATGCAGCGATGGAGGATGAAAAAGCGACGTACGAGACGATGCTCAGAATTTCCCAAAAGGTGGAAATAATGTATGAAGCTCTACAAAAAGAGACAGATGAAAAACAGTGATTGCAGCTTCAGTTGTGAGCCACGGAAGAGGCCCTGGAAGAACTGAAGCACAATAACTAGAGTCTTCAAGTAGATAATGCTGAATTGAAGATGCTTCTACAAGAAGAGAAAGAGGAGAAACATAGTTTGCTATGACAATTGCAAGCTAAGGACGAGGCCTTGGAAAAGATGCAGCGTGAACCATGTGAGGTAAAAAGTAATTCTCCGTCTTCATGTATGTTTCCTGATGATGATTTCGCTGTTTTTGAAAATCATACCACAGGGAATGCGCCAAGACATCCAATGAAACACCAACAACAGATGATGAGAAGCCCTCATCATTTCTTTCCAACTCGACAATGAAGGTAAAAGATGTTGATTTCCTTTCAGTTTCATCTTCACATAGTATGATTTCTGTTGGAAATGTGGAGATACCAATTACAAGGACAAACATGAGGCTCCTTACGAGGATGAGGTACAAGGAAGGAGAAAGACTTGGTGTTAATAACCAATGCATAACTCAACCATTGGAGGTTGTGCATGAACCTCGATTTGCAGGCTTGGGATACACCGAAGGAGAATGCGCGAAGGTGTCAGATTCTTCCGAGACATCTTTGAAATCATCGAGGAAAGAGAATGATGGGAACACATCACCATCATCCCATGGCAGTGCCCATTACAGGGAAAGAGCTGAGACAAGCTCTCATCGCGATAATGACACCAGAGACAACATGGAAAGGTATAACTAGTCTCAATATTGGAATGTTCATTTCGATTACAATCATGTTGTTAATGATGAACGTAAAACATGGCATCGAAAAACATGTACCTTTTGTGGATTACATAACCATACATTTGTTGAGTGCTGGAAGAGAATGGCAGCACAGAAAAGGATGAGGTGTGAAAGACCCTCTCAACAACGGGCAAAGAAGAAGGTAAAGCAGATCTGGAGGAAGAAGAATTATTGTAGTAATTGCAACAAAAGTGGTCATCAAAGAGCCACATGTTGGAGGCTCCATCCAGAGCAGTGCCTGAAATACAAAGTGTCGGTGCGTGAACCAGTTGAGAAAATCGTTCGACAAGCAAAACCACCACAGGGGGGTGACCCCTTCACATTGATAAGTGAAAAATGGTTTCTAGACATGTTAGCTTGCCATGGTCGTGCATGCTAGCATTTACTCTTTACTCCTACAAAAAGACAAATATATATATTTATATATAAAATATATATATATAATAATATTAATATATAAAATATTATAATATAATATATATTATATATATATTATATATTATATATTATATAATATATATTAATATATTATTAAAATGGCATATAAGACAAAAACACATTTAAAAACAAAACATATTAAACATAATTGTTATTATGTTTAAAAACCACCTAAACTTAAGGTCAAATGAAAACCAACTATTTTTTTGAAATGTTGGAAAGCCATAATAAATGGCATGCATATGGGTACAAATTTGTTTTGAAATGTTGAAAAGCCATGATAAATGGCATATGGTTAAACAATGTAACAGTTCCATATGTGACAACCAAACTGTAACCAAATAATAAATGCGCATATGATAACTGTTTGACAAAACCACATGTAATGGCCACGGTTTGTTGCATTGACTGCCCAAAGCTAGCTGCGTGCACCATGTTTAGCATTAACCGCCAGAGTTTAAAAATAACCACATGTAATGGCCACTCCCAAAGCTAGGTGCGCGCACCATGTTTAGAGTTAACTGTCGGAGTTTAAAAATAATACATATACACCAATTTTGGCAAGGGTGGGATTTGATCCCCCAACCTCCCCGTCTCTGATCAACAGCTTAACCAACACACCCAGGGGGGTAAATTTGCCCATGAAACTCTACTTAAACACCATTCGATTGCTTAGCAAGAAGAGGATCGAGAAAGGGCAAGCGAACCAATGGTGGAGAAGGGCGGAACTCGGAGGCGGGAACCAAGAATTTCCATGTGCGGAACCGTTATTTGCAGTGCCAATGTGGAACTATGACGACACACATTTTGAGACATAATATTCTTTAATATTCCGCGGAGGTAAAATTTATTTTGTTTAGAATGTAACCAAGTTTACAGTCATTTTTCTCAGATTTTCGCAGGGAACAAAATGGCGAGGTTAGATTCACCTTTTGAATAGCATATTTGTAGATTCCTAGCAAAGGAGAATGTTCAAGAATCTTGAGGGAATCTTCCAGATTCCTTGGAGGCTGAATTTTCCCAGATTCAGAATGCAACCAACTTTATACTCATTCTTCTCAGAATTTCGCAAGGATCTCAATGGTGAGATTTGTTTGCTGATTTGAGCAGTAGATCTTCAGATGACCCGAAGGAGGGAATAATTGAGGAATCTAGGGGGAATCTAAAAGATTCCTATAGCCCCAGATTTTCACTTTGTCAAAATTCAGAAATTTGACAGTCGATTTTACACTATTCGACACCACAAATCTGATGGTGTAATTATATTTTCCATTTGATCATTCCATTTTTCAGCCACTTTTCAAAGTGGGGTGCAGGTGTCAACATTCATTGTACGAGCAGTCGTTTCCATGATATTCGATGCCACAAGATTGATGGTACAACCAGATCCAACAATTTATCATCCTTTTCTTCAGATAACTCGTTGATGTGAGGTATATGTAGTGTGATCATGTACTTCTTTGTTTCTTTTCTTGAGATGCATTGTGCTGTACAAATACCTGTTGGATGTTTGATGTGGGATATTGTTTTGTTCTTGATGAGAGATGTACTTATTGTCATATTTTGATTGAGATCCCTTTGTTGCCATGTTGACTGGATACTCATATGTCGCCATGTATGTTTGAATTGATATCCCTTTGATGCCTGTTGGCGGGATGCTCATTATTATCATACGTGAAATTGTGTCATGCTGAAAGGAGTCCTTTTGTGAATGAGAGTTCCTAAAACGGAACATCTCGTGGAGCCACTCTTGCATGAGGGCATATTCCTTGGGTGATAGAGAAAACACATTCTTGTACATCATCACTCTTTCCAGCACTTAATGCAGCGGCCTACACCATCTTGACACTTGGGCCCGAAGACGTAGTCACTCTTGGACGAACTTCGTTATCAGCGTTTTGTGTTTTATGTTGCTGATTTTTGTCATGTTCCTTCTTCTTTACATCATGCATATATGTTATTTTATGCTATTTTAAATGCAATTCTAATCACATCACAAAAGCAAAAGATCTTGGTTAAATTCGGGAGTTGAGTCAACTCGGATCAAAGAAATTGCCACTTTTGAAAAGTAAATTGTAGGAGAATGAGGTTTCCTATCAGATGTGGAAATGACCAACGAATCATGGATTGAATTCTAGATGTCAGACATGCAAGAGGAATATTAAACTAATATATGTACACCATAGACATATATTGGCACATGAAAACGCTGTTAGGATGAAACTATATTTTAAAGTGGCATGAGACAAAATTATGTTGTTACTTTGATGAAATTCAACTCACAACATGGGGATTAGACCAAAGGCTACAACGAATTAAGGCACATACTGGACTGAAGACTACAACGAATTAAGGCACATTTTGGTCTCCCTCCTAATACAAGTTGCTCATTAGGAAGCAATAAAGAATTGATAGTTGTTGAGGAATCAGACTCCCCCAAAACTGGTTAATGGTTTATTCTCACACTCTTTTTGTTTACTTTCACTATTGTTTTTTTTTCAAATTTTCAGTTCATACTGGATCTAGAAGGCCATAGGCCTCATGAAACATGTTTTGTAATTTTGAATTCTTGGGGAAATTGCAACTTTTGAAGGATCAAAGAATTATGGTGTTGCAACAAGTTTGGTTTTCCTATTGGTAGACCAGGTCAAACCAATATTTATATTTTTGTTAGTATCTTAGAAATGGAATTACTTTTATTTTAAAAAAATAATAGCAATATTGATATTGTGGTTTAGCAATAATATAATGTTTTTTTATAGATATTTATTAGATTTTATATTTTTAGATGTAGAGGGTTCAACCTGAATGGGGGCGGTTATTCTTAGGTTTTTTGGAGGTCAGCTTTTCTGCATGCGGCCATGACACATTCTTCAGGGTGGGAGCATAATCCCCTTCTACAAAGTGTGGTATTGAGAGACATCAAGGTGTAACAGTATGTTGCAACAACACCTTATTGTTGTTCACCACTAGATGCCAGTGAACAAGCTATTGAACCAAATTCATATGGGAAGGACATAGCCCTGATGGGAGAATACTAGTAGAATTGAAATTAGGGTAGATGCCTATCCAAGGTGGTGAAAGACCCAAACTTGAAGTGAGAGCTTAAATATTGGAAAATTGCATCCAACACATGAAAGACCACATCTTGGTCTATAAGTTCATAGGGTCGATGTGTCAAATTTAAAGGGATTTAATCAGTTGGATCCAAAATAAATGGTAGTCAAAAGGCCAAATAGACCTTGATCTGGGGGCAAAAGGATTTTTCATAGTTATTTTTAGAAACCTAAAAGACATAACTAGGGTTTTTGAAAATGGTCCTTATTTCTTCAATGGTGCAAGAGTATACATGCCCTTTTAGAAAGAAAGATATAACTCAGAGAAGGAGGACTTCCTAACAACCTGTGTGTGGGCGGACTCTTCTCACTACCTAGGGAGTTTTGGAACAAGAATGTCTTGGAAGTGATTAGGAACACAATAAGGACTTTTGTCAAGGTCTTGGAAGCAACCAAACACTGCAGATACACATCATATGCTCACATATGGATCTATGTGAACATTTTGGAACTCCTGCCAACCTCTATAGACATATACTACAATAACAAAGTACAAAAGCAATATCTAGAATATGAACATGTTCCATTCATATGCTGTAGATGTTGTGAATATCACCATTTATTATTAGATTATCCTTTGAATCAGAGGGAAATCCATTAGGACCAATAGTGAGAAAAGGACACAGAGGGATTCAAGAGAGTAGTGTCTCATAAAAGGAATCTGTGCTAGTAGGAGGCCCCTCATCCTAAAGAGAACCCTCATTTCATAAATACATATGCCGCCTTAGAAAAATACGTAGAAATTCCAGACAACCCAGAGCAGGAAACCAACTCAGTGGATCTCAACTTAAATCGAAGATCTATATGAAGAAAGGTGTTAGAAACCAGTCAATAAGAACCACAAAATGACAACCCTAAAGTAGAAGTAGTCCCAATGGATCCATGAAATCACTGAGAGAAATTCATGTGGAGGAAACCACCCTAATAAGTATGGTAGAGTAATTAAGAGAAATATACCCGCATATAGTCATGGAACAAAAAGTTCAGATGCTGCCTCAAACCTACTTGAATCACCACAATCACAAAGGAACAACCTAACAAAGGTTAGGATCACCAAGTTATGGAATCCAAATTCACAACTTCAAGTAATCCTTAAGGAACCACAAGGAATATAAGAAGAAAGACATAAAATGCAACAAAAACCTCATTCAAGAAGTAGGCAAGATGTTCGCCAATTCAGGTAAGGTGACTCTTATAACAAAGGTGTTCCCCTTAGTTCCCCATCCTTCTAAATGAAATTAATTACATGGAATATAAGGGACCTCAATTTCAAGGGAAAAAAGGCTCACAAGAGAGGATCCATAGGGGAATCCCTAAAATAATAATGTTACAAGAGACAAAATGCTCAAGTGAGTGGTTAGAGAAAGTAGCTAACAATTGTTGGAAAGGTTGGCTTCAGTCACACTAGATGCAACAAATCAAGCAAGTGGCATAGGCATGATTTGGAATCCTATAGAGATCACTATCACTGATATGATAACAACCCCCTAGATTCTCTCAGGTTAGTTCCAGGGCGTAGGTTTCCACTTAGCAGGCAAAATAACAAGTGTATATGGTCCAACTATTTTGAGTGAAAAGTTGAAGTTCTTGCAAGATATAGCACACATCCACACCCTATCCCCTAAATATCTTTGGATCATTGGTGGATATTTTAATATCATCAAGTCTTTGGAAGAAAAAAAGAGTGGCGTGAGGAGACTTGACTATGATGCCCAACTCTTCCTAGACCCAATGTTTGATTTGCATGTCACGAACATGGATACCATAAAAGGATTATTCACTTTGAATAATTGAAGAGGAGGTCGACATCGAAATGCCTCCAGATTAGATAGATTATTAGTTTCGACTCATTATGGGACAAACACATTTTCATGGAATCCTCGATCCTCCTTCATCACGGGTTTGATCATTTGCCAGTTAGATTAGAAGCAAACATCAAAGCAAGTTCAAAAAATAGGCCTTTTCACTTTCAAAGCTTCTGGATCAAGGATTTCTCCTTGGAAAAGGCCCAACATTAGTGACAAGTAGTAACCCCATCTCCCGGCTCAATCATGTACTAGTTTTAGCATAAGTTTAAAATTTTAAAAGTATTAAATAAAGTGGAATTGGGAGGAATTTGGGAACATCCATCAAACTAAATAGGAGTTGGAGAAGTTCATGGAACATATTCAACAATGTATTATTGTGTAAGGGTGATATGACAAACTGGTTGAAGAGGAATGGGAGATTCTCATCCAATTAGAAGAATGATGAGCCTAGGAAGAAATCCTTTGGTGTCAGGAAAACATGCATAATATGGATAAAATAAGGCAAAAAAAATATTGTATATTTTCACAAATTTATGATCAAGCATCACCATCAAAATAAAATCTTATCACTTCAAAATGCAATAGGACAAAAACTTACAGATCATGAGGATATGGAAGGAGAATTAATCAGAGTTTATCACCATATTTTATCAAATCCCTAAGACAACAAATCATACTCCATTAGATGAATTATAAGCTCCATCCCTTACCTCATCAAAGAGTTGCACAATGAATCCATTACAAGAGAAATCTCTTTAGAGGAAGTGGAGGAAGTTATCATGAGCATGATTAAAAATAAGGCACCAAGCTTGGACAATTTCACCACCAATTTCTTCCAAGCCAGCTGACCTTTCCTTAAAGATGAAATCCATGCCTTGGTGTAGGAGTCAAGACCCATTGCTTTAGTGATTCTATCTCTCAATGCCACCTTTATTACTTTAATTATAAAGTTTGAAAAGGCTAGTGATCCATATGGCTGTCATCATATTGTGTTATGTAATATCATTTGCAATATAATAAATATGGTAATTTCCAACTATATGAAACCCTTTATCCCTACTCTAATCTCCTAAGAGAAAATGTGATATGTTGAAGGGAGGGAGATTTTGGATGGAATCGTAGTAGCTCATGAGGTGATTCATTCCTTGGAAAAATCCAAAAAACCAAGTATGTTGATAAAACTTGACTTATATAAATCTTTTGATAAAATTAGTTCAACTTATCTATATTAGGTACTTACATATTTTATATTTTCATAGTACTGGATCAATTGGGTGGGCTCCCTTGTATCCTCCCTCTTCTTTTCTACCCTCCTTAATGGCTCTCCTTCATGCACCTTTGCCTCCTCTAGGGGCATCTGCTAGGGTGACCCCTTGTTCCCTTTTATTTTCGTCCTAGCAACTAAGAGGTTGGGGTGTTGCATCAACTAGTTGGTCTTGCAAGGATCACACAAAGGATTGAGAATTCTAGATGAATACTTTCCTGTTTCACACCAACAATTTGTAGATGAAAATTCTTATGGGATCTCCCACTATGAGGTTAATCAATATGGTCCAATGGATCCTTAATGCTTTCTAAGGTACCACCATCTACCTCTCCAAATCTAATATCTTCTTTTTTAATACCCCTTTAGCCATCCAAAGACACATTGTGTGCATCTTGTCATATCATATTAGCCACCTGCTTGACAAATATTTGGGACACCCCTTGATGGAATCCTATATGAAACCCAAATATTGGAAAAAAAATCCTTCAAAATCTCAAGGATAAGCTACATTGTTGGACCTTTTGGTCCCTCAACATTGTTGGTTGAGCAATCCTCCTCAAGTTAGTGCTTCAAGCTCTCCCTATCGTTCTGTTTCCAATCATGGTAGCCCCCAAAGGAATTCTAAATACCATCAAGAGAATTCAACACACCCTTTTATGGATGGGAGCCCCAACGGAAAAGAAGTGGGCATTGGTCTCCTAGGATAAGCTTTGCATACCCAAGTTAAAGGATTTCCCAGGCCTTAAAGATCCAAAAATCCTCTGTAAGGTCTCTAGCATGAAAATTTTGTGGAGATGGTTATGGGGAGGCAAGAAACTATGGAAAAAAATATGGAATAAAAAATATAACCATGATTTCTCCTTCCAACAACAAATCAGATCCACTTTACTTTTTCAAGGCTCATCCATTTGGAATCATGCTAATTCCAAGAAAGATCTCATCCAGTAGCAAAGTTTCTAGGAGAATTGCAATGTAAAATCAACTCTATTTTGGGAGGATTCATTGGAACAACTCCCTAAATAAATCAATAATGGTTCTCTCTTTGATATCAAAGGCATTATTCAAGCTCACTCTCTAAATAATGTGGCTAACTATTAGCAGGGAAATCCCCTCCCCTCCACTGGTAGTAATGGAAGGGCATTAATCTCTGGCCCCATTAGGGAGAAGAAGCCAACATGAATAAAAATGTGGGAGGATCTCCAAAGGAGGGAATTATTCGAGAACACTTTATTTCCCACTCCTGCACCACAACACTCTAGATATTGAAAACTTCCTCCATACCTTTGTACTTCGAAGAAACCTGATAGCACAATGGAATCTTCAGTAACAAATAATATCCTTGCATCCAAACATCTACCAAGTATCTTAAGTGCCAAAGTGAGGAGGTGTGCAGTGAATAATGCAAAATGAAAAATGTTTGAAATATTATGAAGTATCATTTTCCATGCTATCTCCCTTTATTTTACCATGTTGTCCTCCTCAAAATTGAGATGGAGAAAGGTATGGTAAAAAGTTATTTAATAAAGGATTAATTATATTTTGCATTATGTCTACTAATCTAGATAAATTGAAAAGAGGGTTGAGAATTTTTATTTTTATTTTTAAAGATTATTGTAAAGGAGATTGATTCAAGATTGAATTGACAAGCTTGAGTTTGAGTGAACTCATTAGAGTAAATCTCAACTGTAAATTGGACTTCCCAACCCCTGAATCTCCCATTAACACAACTTCAAACCAATAACCGTATTCCTCTTCCGTTTTATAATTCATTATGATAATCCCGACAATATATGGAATAATGAACTTTAAAATATGAATAATCCTTGTATTATTTAACTACTAAACCCTAATATATGCACACTTTGCAATTGTTATAACAACTGCCTCGAACCATTAAAGATATAGAGAAATTGAGTTCAATGGTCGTATATGCCTCTCTATCTATGTACTTGAAACTAATGCTTACTATAGTTGGTAGATTTGGTTGAGTTGTTGAGATAATTTCTCAACAAACCAATCTCCTTGTTTTGGAATCAGTTGGATATCACAAGCACCATAAATATGTGATGTATCTATGTGATCTATAGTGGGTAATAGAATTTTTCTTCTGTGTGTGCATCTCTCTGTTTCTCTACTTGGTATCAAATTTGGTATCTCTAGGCTCACTCCTTTCAGGAGAGCCTAAGAAAATGCGAGAGGAGTGAGTTTCATTGTGTCTCCTCCCTTAACGCCATCACCTTTTCAACCTTTAGATGTTGCGTCTAACTAACTTTTCAGAGTTCCGTCAACATATTTGATTGCATATCACTACTGTTTGAAATGTTGCATTAGTGACAAGCAAGTGGATGCAGTGATGGTCATTCTCAATTCCCTACCATCTAAATTATGTGACACGCAGGGTTGAAGCGCCGTGCTCAACAAGACAACCATTCATCTGGTATCGGCCTCAGCGACAACCACAAGTGTTCAATTCAATTCTAATTTCGATGCATCTCAAAGCTATAACGACGAAGAAAATGATTACAGTGGTTCAATGAGACTTACTTTTAACAAGTGGGGTCGTTTATTAACCAATTGAGTTGTATGCTAAAGCCATATGGTTGAAAAACTAATTAGTTTCATGAGTATTCAGAGGATTCAATCAAAAGGATCAAAATATCAAGCCATTGTGTGCTAGATTCTCTTATTTACTGAAGTCTTCAACTATCACTAATTTAGCCCATTTAACTCATTGTTTTGAAGTTTGAACAAGATTAGAATTATTCGTTTTGTGCCGGGAACATCTATGAATAAGACTTCATTCAATTGTAGAGGCACTCGTCCTCGCCGATGAGAGCCAAGACGCTGGCAACAATCACTCTAACGTAAGCACTCAAGTCAGATTGCCTAGGGAGTGGAAATCAAACTCGAGTGCACAACAAATTTGTTTACCTATTGCTTACAGAGAGAGAGAGAGGTAGATAAAGGATCCACTACAAGATCCTTAAGTAGTGGAGCCAGTGCATGAAGTAATAATTTTTGAAGTAACTAAAAAAATACGGAGAAAATAGTGGTTGAGAAATTCAATGGGTCAAACTTTTATACCTGGAAGGTGAAAGTCCAAATGAATTTAATGCATAAAAATTTGTGGAGTTTAGTAAAAGGAAAAGAACCAACACCCCAATATCCAAAACAATTAGCTGATTGGCTAAGAAGGGAAGAGAAATCTAAATCTATTATAGGCCTCTCTTTTAATACTAATTCGAATGTGGGTGGGAGATTGTTAGAAATTTAAAATAAGATACAATGAAATCTTCCTCTCTATTTCCACACTTGGTACAATGAAAGATTTATCTGATTTTCACTTTCACATTAATTAGTATATTGATTTCCTCCTGACATTTCATTTTGAGAATAAAATGTGAGAATATTCAGAAGTCCATAAAATACATTTCAATAGAGACCAAACTGCAATATTAATTAAGAAACTTGGAAAATATCAAAATGCAAGTTGATATATATGCAGAACAGTCGAAATATGTTTTAATGTGCTTCTAGCCTCGCCAGTAGTTTGAGAATTTAACTCAAGACTATAAACTAGCAATTTCCTTTAAAGGTGCAAAGGTATACCGAAGGAATGCAACATTTGGAAGATTATGTTGCTAAGAAGAGAGCCTGCCACTATGACTATAAACTAGCAATTACCCCTAAAGGTGAAAAGGTAAACCGAAGGAATGCAACATTTGCAAGATTATCTCGCCATGAAGAGAGCCAACCACTATTAGATGCATATGCTTAAGATTTGCCAAAATCTCAAATGCAAGCATCATTAATAGTTTCTTTGAGTGGAGCTAAATTACTTATTGATAAAAATACGTAGCTAAATTTATATATGTGTAAATACATGGATTCAAATATTTTTACTAATACCCAATAGGTTGGTTCAAGATGAATGCTTGACGATTTTTTTTGTTTCCTCATCATGTGTTTGCATAGCTCTTTCTGTTTTCAAAAACACATTGTGGTGTGAAATTTTGTCAGCTTAGATGGAGAAGAAATCAACTTGACTACTTGTATAATCGTTCATAGTAGAGATGCTGCTGGCTCCCAACGTGGAAAGAAATTCTTGATCTCACTGAAGAAGACCCATATGCTTATGCAAATTTACAAAGTTGTTGTTGTCGAAGGTATTCAGAGTCACTCGATCAAGTGACATTAACATATTCACATTTCCATTTTGTGGGCACATGCTTTGCAAGGTGGAAAAATAGGAAGAATTTAGTGTCAGATCCAGACTGCCCATTCCACTGAAATATTAGTCTACTGTTGAACACTACGCATTGAGCTCGCCCAATCGTATGTCCCCTTGGTAGATCTAGGAATAAAATTTGACACAACAACAAAAAATTTCAACTATATTGAACACAACATGTAGTTCTAGCTATGTTAGTTTACCAAAGATTTTTCTAAACAAAATGATGAGTAACTCTGTTAGTTAAACATATTTGCACAAGGCTTCAGTTTCTGCGGGGCAAAATTGATTTGACAGCCTCAACGCAAAATTAGGCTTAGGAGGCTTACCATAGGAATTAAGCACCAAAAACCAATCGTCATTCTTGTCGCCAATCAAAACTTTCTAGACAAGGATCACCATAGTTGCTATGAGCTTAGCTCCAAAAACATAATTGTCCTTAACAATGAACTCCACTTTTGTAGCAAAATGAGTCAGGTCAATATGAAATGCTTATTCCAGTGAGGATATTGACTGTTGTTTATGACACAGGTTTGCGTAGCTATTGCCCCTCCAACTTGGATCGAAACCTAAGGATCATCGGTGATAATCTTATGATGATGTTGGAGGTGAAACACTAGGAGGCGAAGAAACAATGACGTAGACGAAACACTTACATGTTCAAGAAATAATGACACACTTCATTCCATGATGTCAAGGCAAAGAAACAACGATGTCAAAAATCAAAATGTAATCACTATAGTGGTAAAAAATCCTTGGAGGATGGAAGACAAAAACAAAACTTTACATACAACCCAATAACACGATTTAGATTGCCATGTGCTAAAAATATATTAGTTGGAGGAGGACGAAAATCAAAAGATCTTATTGGCCGAATATGCCCAACCAAACCCATCATAGCTACACCTTTAGTGTAAATATGTTGGTTATGATTCGTTCCTCCCCAATGTCAGCGAAAAAATGGTGAAATATGCAACCATTGGAAGTACACCTTCTAGGTGTAAAACAATGCTCAAAATGATGTTTTTATTATTTTATAAAATATTGTTCGCAGAGAGTTTAAATTCGAGATCGAACACCATCTATACAAATTTGGATTTCTTTACACCGATCCTAAAGTTGGTTCTATACATATGACAAACAATTGTTTTTGTTTGTTTGTATTTATTCAATTTCCATTTGAAACCATGTAAAAATGTAGTTGTAGCACCCTCCTCCCACATCTACCCAAGTAACTAGCCAATTAGGGTAAACATGTGATGAGAAGTTACTATTATATAATTCAACCTCCTAAGTCAGCTTAAGGAAGTGGAACTGACGAAAACACACCATACAAATCTTCCACATCAGCAACATGACTCCCAGGAACCATCCCAACCTTTCAGGTAACCAACCCTAGGTCCCACTGAGTTTTTAGACCATTAAACTCTCGAACGCTCCCTTGATATGGGCATGCATGCATTTAGGGGGCTCTGGACATTCCCACAACATGGGTATGCCTACTTCCAAGGACTTTTCTGCCCAGTGTTGTTCCCGCATCTCCGAGATTTGAGCCATTTTTCAGGCCCAGAGACCATGTTACTGCCCAGAACTAAATAATACCTTTAGAATTGAAAGATAACAATCGAATAATGATAAAGATGCAATTAGTTGAACAAGGGTTTGACTCGACCCCTACTAGCCATGCTAGGAATTTTGTCAAACATGTCACAAATATGTAATCTACAAGTTTAAACAATAGATCTGAGCATAGGGGTCTCATAGTTATTTGAGATTCGCTATGAAGCATTGATGCCTCGACATATTAGCTACGGTTTCATCCATTAGGCTATAGATACAATGTTTATTCATTTACAAGTAAAAACATGATATGAGCCAAACCTAGCCACAATCATAGTACATGTTCATAACCAACATAATAGCAACAAAAATACCAAAGAAGAAACAACCATATAATCCACATATAAACCAATAAATTTACACATAAGATACCAAGGAAAGAACCTCTTATCAATGAATGCAAAATCCAATCTAGAATGGGACTACCACATTCCACTCGACCATAGATTAGCTGAGCCAAATTTCTCTTCATCCAATAACCCACGCACCATATTCCAAACATGAATGTGGGACTCAAACCAAAAGAACCAACCAGGGCATCCAGAGGCTACACCACCTCACCCTCATAAATAGAAACTAGGATTTACCACAATCCACACCGTATCACTTGGCCAACACAATAAACATGTAATAATAGGATTTATCATGATCTCCTCCAGATCACTAGGCCAAAAAAAGCATGGATGTCATCGGAATTTTCCACCTACACCATGAGGAATTTTCATGTTTCCTAGTCTCTCATGCTTTACCGCAATCCACATCAGATCACTAGGCCCTAAACTGAGACCCACTCTCCAGGCTTTATCGCGTATCCCATCTCAGGATTACGAGGCCTGATGGAGAGCACCCACCTCTAGGCTTTACCATATATCCCTCCTTTCATCGGTCGAGGATTCCTAGGCCCATCGAGGCACACAATACTTGGATTTACCGCAACGCACAGTTCGGTTCAAGGGTCACTAGGCTAGTGGCTTTACCACAATCCACATTCTGATCCAGGGATCACTAGGCCATGTGTTATTTCTTTTGGATATCCACCTGACTCAACTTTGAATCCATTTGATAATACAACTCAACAAAAACACAAGAACCCCATCACAACATGGCTATTCGAAAATGGCAAGGCCAAGCTGAAAACACTATCATACTTGGAAAAACCCATGCCATAACATCAAAAGAACCACATGTAATACCATGCATGCCAAATCTAGCAAGGAAAACACACATGCAAATCAATACCTGTAAAGAATCGTGCTGTAGCTGCTTGATCCTGCTCTTCCTTGCTTGATCTTTGCTTCTTCTTTGCCTTCTTGCTCCAAATTCCAAGTATACCACACTCCTACAAGAGTTGCTCCAAGAAAACTCTAAGTGTACAAGAGTATGAGAGAGAGAGAGAGAATAATGAGAGAGCTCTAAAACTGAACTGAAAAAAAGTTCATGAACTGATCCTCATAAGCCTTTTTATCAATGAGGCCTCTATTTTCTTCATTTTCCATTATTTTCCTTCATTTCCCTCCTCACATGCAACCTATGACCTTTCACCTTCCTTTTCTCCTATTTTCCCTTTATTTTCATAAATAAATGTGCCAAAATTTCCATTTTGCCTTTCCAAAGCCTTAGACATTTCCTTTGCTAATTTCCTTTAGCCACAATAACCGAAATGAACACCCACTAGGATGTTTTTCCCACCATTCATCTTGGAATGCATGTCCCATGACCGTGGCCTTATATATTTTTACATGGATTTTTTAACTAGGGATGTTACAGAACCCTCCCCCTTGGGGGAACACCGTCCTCGGTGTTCAATGACACTTATAACTAGCAAGACCACTGAAAACAAAACATACTTCCCATGGAGCTTTATAACATAGCTCATTTTATATATTTACAATGACCATATGCTAAAACATGACAAACATACCGTTTATTGGAGCTTTATAACACAACTCATTACGGTATTTGCAATAATAACCACATATACACACATACACATTTGCTTCATCCAACAAATAATCATACTGTCTATGGAACTTTATAAATCTAGCTCGATACAATATTTACAATGATATACACATATACACATATGCACATTTGCTCAACTGTTAGGTCCCTATACTACTAGTTTAACCCCTTATTGTTATTAGTGCAACCCCCTTATTATATTTTTGTGTCCATGTAGTCCCCATATTTTTATTATTGTGCCCCATAGAAGCCCACTATTGTTATTATTGTGCCCTTACATTATTACTGTTATGTCAGCTTTGATCATATTATGACCCCATAAACTCCTATATATAGAAAGGTGGTTTTGTAATTTGTATCATCCAAGAATTGTTCATTTGTGTAATGTAAAGGAGGTTCCCCCTCGAAGAGGCTAATTTCTAAAGTGTTGACCTTTGTTTTCTATCATTTGGGAGCTAGTTTCATAACATTTGGTATCAGAGCTTTGGATTCTAGGGTTTCGCTGCTCCAAACAAGTCGTCGTGGAATTTTCAACTATAATATATATATATATATATATATTTTATTTATTTATTTCTTTATTTTCCTGGCGACGTTTCAGAAGCTAAAAACAAAATCCATTTGAGACGAAATCGCGCTGAACGTTGGATACGAATTTCAGATCTTGTCTCGCTATATTTTCAGAGATATGATCTGAGGAAGTTAGGGTGTTTGCAAGCTCCATAATTCCATCTCAAACAGGTCATTGTGGTATTTTTGCTATAATTGTTTTTTCACAAAGTTTCAGACTTGGAAATTAAAACCCATTTGAGCGGAAATCATGATGAAGCTTGGGCTGGAATTTTAGATATCGTTGCGCTATAGTTTCGGAGATATCGTCCAAGATATTTAGGGTTTTTGCAGGATCCCGAATTACATCCCAAATAGGAGACCTTGGGAAAATTGTCATAACTTTCTCTCTGAGCATCATATTAAAATTTTGTAAGGAGTTGCAGAAAAAGGACGGATTGTAGATTTCTGTGCATCGGGTTCAGGTGCTAAGGTTGAAAGAGTGACATGTGGCACTTTGTACAAGTTCGATCTACTGAACCAGTCTATAATCAGGTCATCGTGGGAGATTTGACATAACTCTTCTTTGCAGAATCCAATATTGATCAGACTTGTGCGGTTAGAAAGAGGACTTAGAGGGATACTGCAGGACACAATTGCAGACCTTGGAGATCCAAAATTACAGAGATACAATAGATTCAAGATCAATCTCCTAATATGAAGAAAAAGTGATATGAAGAAGTTTGATGGCAAGGAGCTCGTAAATTGGATACTATAGATGGAGCAACATTTTGATCTACATGGTGTACAACTGTTACGAAAGGTACATATTGCATTATATTTAGAACCAAATCAATTTTTATGGTATAAAGGGCTTTGTTCTCATAAACCACTTGTCACTTGGTCAATTTTAACGGAGGAAATGATAACACATTATGTGGATACAAAGAGTAACACCTTCTTTAGCCAATTGATAAATATCAAACAAAAGGGTTCAATGGCAGAGCACATTGAGGACTTCCAAAAATTGAATATAAGCGTAAATGGTATTCTAGAGAAGCAAAGGATTGATGTCTTCATAGGGACTTTAAAGGATAACATTCAACATGAGGTTCGCCTTTGGGAACTTGACTCATTGGAGAAGGCATACAGGTTGGCAAGAAAAATGGAAAGAAAAATTATGGAAACAAGGAAGTCTACCACTCACAACTATAAAGATGGAACTGTTATTTCTCCTAGCCTTCCACAACCCACAAGGTTGACACCACAACAATTAGAAGAAAAAAGAGAAAAAGGGCTTTGTTACAATTGTGATAGAAAATACATTAAAGGTCATAAGTGTGCTGAGAAGAAATTATTTTACATAGATTGTGAAGAGGAGGAAGAAAATGAACAATAAACGTTAAAAGAAGAGGATATACACCGGTAACCAACCCTAGATAAAGAAGAAATGAATTCGACCATATCTTGTACTGCATTGGCAGGAATTACCACTCCTCAAACTCTCAAGATAGAAGGACATATCAAGAAAAAGAAGGTTCAAGCAGTGAAATATTATGAAGAAAAGGATCAAGAAATGTCAAAATAAGAGGATATACACCAGGAACCAACCCTAGAGAAAGAAGAAATGAATCCGACCATATCTTGTAATGCATTGGCAGAAATTACCACTCAAACTCTCAAGATAGAAGGGCATATCAAGAAGAAAAAGGTAATAGTGTTGATTGATTCGGGTATTACCCATAATTATATTCATTGTAAGATAGCCAAGGAATTGAATTTCTTCCTATATCCAACACCAGAGTGTCAAGTAATGATTACAAATAGAGGAACCACAAATTGCTCTAGAAAGTGCCACAATATCAAGCTATCCATGGGAGAATATGTATCAAATAATCAAATGCTTTCCATTCCAATGGGTGGTGCAGATGTTGTACTAGGAGTACAATGGCTACAATCTTTGGGTACAATAGCTTTTAATTTTCAAAAACGTTTCTTGAAATTTTTTTTGGGAAGAAAAAGAAGTTGAATTAAGGGGTATTGAAAGGAAACCAAGAAAGATAATCAACTCTAACAACATGACAAAGATTCTAAAGAAAGAACAATGGGGCATAATTGCATAATTATGTTCACTAGAGGTTCCCACATCGAAGTCATCTATTTCTCCAGATCTCCAAATTTTTTTGGATAATCATTCCAAGGTATTTGAGACTCCTAGAGGCCTCCCACCTATTCGTGATCATGACCATGCTATTCGTTTGATTTTAGGAAGTGTTCCTCCAAACATCAGGCCTTACAGATATCCCTATGCCCAAAAGAGTGAAATTGAACATATGGTTGCAGAAATGCTAGAGGCTGGTATAATTCAACCTAGTCAAAGTTATTTCTCTGCTCTAGTAGTATTGGTGCACAAGAAGGATGGATCATGGCGCATGTGTCCAGATTCTAGGGAGCTCAACAAGCTCACTATTCAAAATAAGTTTCCCATTCCTGTCATTGATGAATTGCATGGATTAATTTACTTCACCAAGTTGGATCTTTGTTCATGATATCATCAAATCAGAATGAAGATTTAAGACATTCCGAAAACAACATTATTGAAGAAAGATGCATTTTCATGAACTCTAGAAGCAACAAAGGCCTTTGAACATCTTAAAGAGGCAATGTGCCAAGCACCGGTCTTAGCTATACTAGACTTCACAAAAACCTTTGTTCTGGAATGTGATGCCTTAGGAAATAGAATTGGTGATTTTTTAACGAAAGAAGAAAGGCCCATTGCTTTCAAAAGTCATCCGATCAAAGGAAAGTATTTACACAAAGCTATTTATGAGAAGGAAATGTTGGAAAGGCTACATGCACTTGAGAAATGGAGACCTTACCTAATGAGAAGATCCCAGTTCAAACAATATTGCAAGACCTTGACGAGGAAGGAAAAATCATATTGGAACCTAAAGTAGTCATAGAAACAAGAACCTGATAGCTACGAAATTGATCAATTTCAAAGTATCTCATCAAGTGGAAGAACTTACTCATTGAAGATTCAACATGGGAGGACGAGAATTTCATACAGAAGCATCCATAACTACTCAAGCATTGAGGACAACACTTTTTGAAGAAGAGGGGAATGTTAGGTCCCTATACTACTAGTTTAACCCCTTATTGTTATTAGTGCAACCCCCTTATTGTATTGTTGTGCCCGTGTAGTCCCCATACTATTATTATTGTGCCCCATAGAAGCCCACTATTGTTATTATTGTGCCCTTAAATTATTACTGTTATGTCGGCTCTGATTATATTATTACCCCATAAACTCCTATATATAGAAATGAGGTATTGTCATTTGTATCATCCAATAATTGTTCATTTGTTTAATGTAAAGGAGGTTTCCCCCTCGAAGAGGCTGATTTCTAAGGCATTGATCTTTCTTTTATATCTTTTTGTGAGTTGGTTTCATAACATCAACCAACAAATAAAAGGATACGATGCATGCATACGCAACAAGGGAATCCAGAGGTGCACACCTCCACCCTCAAAGTAATACCAAGATTCACCTCCTTCCCAAGAAGTCCAAAATCCACTGTTAGCGCCAAAGTCTGCATCAATGTCCAATGCGACATGTCCTCTTAGTGAACAATTACTGGCTCATTGTTCGAGGGCGCACTCCCAATGTGCATCTAATTGCATCTGGAAATGCTAATGACCAAAAAAAATCCATCCCTGGCCTTCCCTTCTCTGCTACATAGTCCCTTAGGCAATCCAGTCACGCCTTCCATGCAATCAATGACCTTCCAATCTCCCCAGCATCCCCTATCTCGGGTGATCCATCCCTTGACAAGGCTTCCTTGCATCGGAAGGTCAAACAACCAAGGCATATACCTGCCTCAAAACCATCACACCAACCATAACATGCTCATGGCAATTAATGGACACTATTGGGTACCAGTGTCCGACAATGGCCCTGCTCTTGAAGTGCTTTACCAACATACTTCCGCATGTTACAATTCCTTTTATTGACACTGCTAGTTCTTGTATTTAGTTTCAACCACCCAACCAAGCATTTTTGTGCTTCCTGAACCAAGCACATAACTTCCATTAGATTTAAAATAAATTGAAATAAATTCACATCATACCTCATTGGTAGCTTGTCAATAAGGTACACTTGCAATCCTGTTTACTTCTTGGCACAACAAGTCAAACTAATTGTTTGATCAAATCATCATGAATAAACATATCACATCCAGTTAGCTCAAAATAAAGCATCATAATTTTTTACTAAATTTCTAGGTTTTGGCTGCTGCTGCTCGGCGCGCGCGCGCGCCTGAGCCTGCCCTCGGCCTGAACCCACTTCCGCTGCTGCTCTCTCGATCAGACTCATGGATCCCCCGGATCCGCCAGGGGGGGATCCAGCACTGCAACAAGCCTTTTCAAATCTGATTAAATCTCTACCACAGCAAAGACCAAGACCAACGACATCCAAGTTCGTTAAAAAACTAGATGTGTTACAGGAAGTTCTTTTGCCTTCGACCATTCCTCGCATGGCAGCTATCTCACTAGCTGAGAAAGGATTAATCGGCCAATTTACAGGACTATGGCCCTCACCCAAAACTGTGCAAAGGTGGGTTGAGCGAAATTGGGCAAACAAGATTCAAGGGAAAATATCAATAAGGTTCTGTGGCAGAGGATACTACACCTTTCATTTTGAAACTAAGGAGGACAAGGACCTGATATTCAGAAACGGGCCTTACTTCATGGATTCCAGGGGTCTCTATCTCAACAAATGGATCCCGGATTTCGATCTAGAACTAGACATTCCGAGTGCCGTTCCTGTCTGGGTCAGGCTTCCCCATCTTCCTCTCCACTGCTGGGGCGACGATTCGGTCAAGGCAATAGGAAACGCGGTTGGAAAATATATAGATCGCAGTGAACCCAAGGACAATATGCAAGCCTGTGCGCGAATATGTGTTGAAGTTGATCTGGGGCGCGGACTACCGGAAGCAATCAAACTGAAAGTGGACGACTGGTGCCATATTCAACAGCTGGATTACGAACAGATACCCTTCAAATGCAAGGTATGTCACGAATACGGACATTTTGCTAATAGATGCACCAAACTTATAAATGTAGAATCAACAGAGCAAGAGGGGCAATGGGAAACGGTAAAAAGGAAAAAAACGACTTCATCCCTTAAGCAAACAGAATCTGAAACCCCGGGACCATCCCAACATCAACCTTCCCATCCTCATTCATCCCATCAACACCCCTCCTCGTCCTCTCAGCAGCCCCCTCCTCATTTCCCCTCCTCCCCCCCTCGACCCTCAAATCCCTCCATCCCTCCTTCTTCCAACCCTTTCGCAACCCTCTCTGAAGAAGAACCTGAACATGAGCCACCCTCATCTGATCAGCATCTCCATCCCTCATCCCCTCATCCCTCTCAGCCCTCCCCCGATACCACATCAACAAGGATCACTAGAAGCTCATCAAAGGACCATGGCGCATCCAGCGATATTCCAAAAAAGCATGGGCCAGGTAGGAAGTCGGCTAAACAGCAGAGAGAAGAAAGCGCACAGAAAGATATAGCAATGGGATCTCAGACGCCGATAGAAACCTACATCCTAGGAATCTCGGACAAGGAAAATAACAACAAAGGCAAAGAGAGGCGAGCACCTCTTCACACCAACGGTAAATCATGATGAAAATGCTGTCTTGGAACAACAGGGGATTAGGGCACCCCTCCAAAAAAGCGGCCCTCAAGGAGCTAATCCAAAGTGAAAAGCCCGATATTATCCTTATCCAAGAGACAAAGCTCGATCAGTCCGAAATCAGCAGACTCATTGATCAACAAAAGCAGTACTATGGCTGCACCAGTGAAGCAAGAGGAGCCTCAGGAGGCATTCTAACAATGTGGGACAACAACAAATGGAGCTGCAACTTCATCAAAACTCAACAGAACTGGATAAGTGTAAAATTGGAAAGCAAGGACAATGGAACTGAGATTAAAATATACAACATCTATTCAACGAACCACTACAGGGAAAAAGAAGTATGCTGGAACACTCTGGAGGCAGACTTAGAAGAAAACCATGATAACAACCTTATTTTAGCAGGGGATTTAAACTTGGTCATGCACTCCAATGAGAAAAGAGGAGGAAACTTCAGCGCAGATCCTTTCAGAAACCGGCTTGAGCACATCATGCAGGAGAAGGATTTGGTCGATATAAAGCCCAAGAACCGAAGGTACACCTGGAGCAATAGGCGATTAGGAGCCGGTAATATTATGGAAAGGCTTGACCGTTTCCTCATTAATATCGCCTTTCTATCCTCCTTCTCCAACGGTCAGTCAGACATCCTCAATATCTCCGCTTCGGACCATTATCCAATCACCCTTACCTTGCAAAGTCATAGCCAACTCGGACCCCTCCCCTTTAAATATTCCTCCCTTTGGAACCAAATCTCTGCAGCTCGAGAAACGGTGAAGCAAGCTTGGTTACAGCATGTGGAAGGCTCCCCAATATACATTTGGGAAACAAAGCTGAAGCAAACAAGGCAGGCCCTTAAGTCATGGGCAAAGACCAACTACCAGGAACCCGAGTTATTAAAAAAGGACATCAAAAAAAACCTCGAGGTAATACAGCAAAGTATTGAAGCGGTAGGACTTACCCAGCAAGCAAAACAAGAAGAGATAAGATTGTATACTCAGCTGCGACAAACAGCTAGAGATGAGGAGATCAAATGGAGGTTAAAATCAAGACAGATATGGCTGCGTGAAGGAGATAAAAACACCTCCTACTTTCATAAACAAGCTACAGTCAGGAAGGCAAGGAATACAGTTAGCACAATTAAAGACAGTGAAGGGAACAGCTACGAGACCCAGGACTCCATAAAAGCAGCTGCAACCTCCCACTTCAAAAATCTCCTAACAGAGGACAAAAGCGAGGAGGATTACTCAAGTTTACTTCAACACATGACTAGAGAAGTCACTCAAGGAATGAACAGCAAGCTCACCCAAGAAGTTGAAGAGGAAGAAGTCCAAAAGGCCATCTGGAGCCTCCACCCGGACAAAGCTCCAGGTCCTGACGGGTTCCCAATCAGTTTTTACAGAGAATACTGGCCGATGATCAAAAAGGACCTCCTAAAGATGATACGCTGGGTCCTTCGGAAAGGCAAATTAGGGGGTTACACCAACTCAACTTATTTAGCTCTAATCCCAAAAGAGAACAGGCCCACTACCTTCTCTAGATTCCGACCCATATCCTTATGCAATTCTGCTTACAAAATAATTACAAAAATTTTGTCTTCAAGACTCAAGCCTCTTCTCTCCTCCTTAATCTCAGAAAATCAGGGAGGTTTTCTAGCCAATAGACACATATCTGACTCCATTCTTCTCGTTCAAGAAGCCATCCATTCTAGTATTAGTCGAAAGGAAAAAGGATTTATCCTAAAACTAGATCTTGCCAATGCCTTTGATAGGGTCAGACACTCCTTTCTGTTTGCTGTACTGCACAAAATGGGATTCAATACCTCCTTCATTAACATGATCAAAGCATGCATCTCTAACCCCTGGATTTCCCCTCTGGTGAATGGAAGACCTTGTGCAGCCTTTCAATCCTCCCGAGGTCTCAGGCAAGGCTGCCCCCTGTCCCCTTATTTATTTATTCTTATGGCTGAATCCCTTAGCAAAGCCTTGGACTACAATCGAAGAATAGGCCTAATCACAGGCATCCAATTCGAGCAGGGCACAAAAAATATCAACCATTCCCAATTCGCAGATGACACCCTCTTGATGGGAGGAGCCTCGAACACCATTGCAAGGCGCTTCAAAAAGATCCTGGATCAATTCATGGACTATTCTGGAGGAAAAGTTAATCAAGTTAAAAGCTGCATCTATGGATGGAATGCAACAACTCACACCATTCACAGCATTGCAAACATATTAGGGGTCTCATATAAGCTAGATTGGAGCCACTTCACCTATCTAGGGATGCCGGTGAGTATGGGACCTCTGAAGACCGAAACTTGGAACGAAATCCTTGACAAAATCAAAAGGAAAATCTAGCAATGGGGATCTATGTGGCTGAACCCAGCAGGACGCCTCGTTCTTCTAAAATCAGGTTTGATCTCTCTTCCCATCTATCGCTTTTCATTGATACAAGCTCCAATGACCTTCCATCATCAATTGGAAAAGGCTCTTAGACACTTCGTCTGGCAAGGAGGGAAAACAGAGAAGAAAAAGTTCAACTTGGTTAGCTGGAAGAATGTCATCCAACCCCAGGAAAAAGGAGGACTTGGAATAAGGTCTCCAAAACTATTGAATTTAGCTCTTGGGGCTAAAATTGTTTGGAGGCTAATTACAGGGGACACAGCTTGGTGGAAATCAGTTATAGAAGCCAAGTATCTCAACAGCACTAGGCTCCAGCTACTGGAAACCAATATCCCCAACAGAGACAGCTCCAACATCTGGAAATTATGTAAGAAAATCATTCCCTTTATGATCCAACACATCTCAAAAGTTCCAGGAGGGGGGAACAACATCAGTATCTCCAATGACAGAATTCTAGGTCAATGCCCTATTGGGTCCAACATAGATGCAATTCCAGCCATAAACTGGCTAAATAACAGAGGAATCTGGTGCCTAGCTCAAATTGCGCAGTGGGGAAATCCCTCTCAAGCATGGACAGGCTGGACTCTACCGGATTATCCAAGGGAATTAGAAACAAGTTTCCTCGCACTAAAGAGCCATCTGCATAGTAAAGCTCCGATTCAAAGAGGGGGAAAAGACAGCTATCGCTGGGATCCTATGGGAACCCTTTATACAACTAAAGCAGGGTATCACCATCTATGTGAAAGTGCCTCTCCACAGGCCATCTGGAGTCATTGGAGATTGGTCTGGAAGGCGGAAGCCCCTCCTAAAGTAAAATTCTTCAGCTGGCTCCTCTTGACAGGTAAGGTCTTAATAGTTGAAAACTTAAAAAAAAGGGGCATTCTGGGCCCTTCCAGGTGCCCAAATTGTTTCCAAGCAGAAGAAACAATGCAACATTTGTTCATATATTGCCAAGTAGCCGTAAAATGTTGGAAAGATATGGCTTCAGTTGGGGAAGTCGATTGGGATCCAAAGCCATCCATAGCAGAAACAGTCTACAATTGGAAGAAACTTTGCCCATGGAAAAGCAAGAAGAGTAAATTAACACAGCGGATATGGAACACAATACCTTTAACTCTTCTTTGGAGCATCTGGTTAGCCAGAAATAAGAAGGTTTTTCAAGATAAAGGATACAACATTAGAATCATGTGTCATAAAGCCAAGAGCTTAGCGGTGGAAGCTATTACAACTCGCACTCACAGCAAAATCAAGCTCAGCAATTACAGTACAGAAGAAAGAAACTTGATTAATTATGGACATGGTAGCATTATCAGCGCCCAGGAACTAGAAAAAGAAAATCCGCATTTGAAGGAGCCAACTATAGTTTGGAAACTGAGGCTTAAGGAAGAAGAATTTGCTCTCTGGCTGAGCAATTGCAACAGATACTACCTGTTCTTCGATGGTGCCTCAAAGTCTAATCCTGGCCTAGCAGGCGCAGGAGGCCTCATCTGCAATGCAAATGGCGAGCCTATCTTGCATTTCGAATGGGGATTGGTGAACTCTCCAATAACAGGGCTGAGGGATTGGCCTTGTTCCAAGGACTCACCCAATTGATCAAGCAGGGAATCACGAAGGTGAATGTCTTTGGCGACTCTGCGATCATAATTCGGCTCATGGTGCAAAGACAGAGCTCGCCAAATACACTGCTGCAGCAAATCAACAACAGGAATCAAATATTACATGGCATGTTGGAGGAGGCCCGCTACTATCATATCCTACAGGGTCTCAATAAAGATGCTGACAAATATGCCAGCAAGGCCTGTGAACACCCCAAAGGCCAACTCAGCTGCAACGATATCTTGTCCACCCAACCACTACCATGAGAACCGCGCATATAGTCAGCACATGGGGCACCGTAACCAATAGAATCTGCCAATGCAGACAAATCAGCAGAGCAGAGGACATAACAGATAAGGTTGAGAGGAAATGCATCAGAAGCCCGATCAGGCAATCAGTTCAGAGCATGGGAACCAGGATTCACAAAGAAGGAAATCATCCTCGCCATCAAAAACTAGATTTTGGTCAAGATATGCGTTGGAAGAAACAGAGGAGCATCGGGATGTGCAGCTCCCCCTCCCATCATCGCATTCAGAGAAATTCTTTATATATCCCTGTTATGCAGACTCAACACCCCACAGTTGAAGCTTATCTTAGTAAGCCAAAGAGCGGAATCGTAGCCGAGTTTCACCAAGCTATCCGTGATAGCTTCTGTCAGCCCGAGTATATATCCCCAAGCGTTCTTAGCATCCCCGAGAGCATTGCTGCTCTTAATAGCAGCAAGATAAATCTTCAGAAGCAAGGAGACAAACAAAGGATCAGTGCCAACAATCAGTTAAAGGGATCAATGGAGCGTCCTGAACAATGTTTCCATTGCAGGGATCTGCAAGCCGAGTTTGAAGAAGTTCGAGCTCAACAGAGAGCGTTGGAGGACCAAGTGCGCATTTTGGAGACCAGGCTCGAAGAACAATTCAAAATCCTCCATGAAAAATATAGAGCGGAGATGAATCTCTTTTTGCATAGGGTACACTCCCTTCATGAGCAGTTCAGTAGTTTAAACAATAGATGCAGCCATGCAGAAGAAAGGATCGAAATCCTTAAGCATATGATGGAAAAGAAAGATGCTACATCCCCCTCCAGCGCAAAGCCAATCGAAGCTGACCAGGATCCAAAGGGATCAACTGCAAGGTAGATGAGCCATATTGAGATTGATTAGTCATGTTTTGCAAATGTAAATTTTGGGGCCGGCAGTATGTAAAAATCTATAGTAGTATAAGCAGTACTAGGGACAGTCAAACCAAAGTCAGAAGCAAGGAAAGATACCTTTTTGTGATTCCTTGGCTTCAAAATGCTCTTGAAGCATCTCATGTATGGCAATCTGCCTTCTTTTTTCAGAGTAATACATAGCACCCGATCTTTGTCTAAAAAAAAATAAAGCATCATAAATTAAAATCATGAATTGCATGAACTCATCATAAACCATAATCATAAATCACATGTAACCATTATAAGTCAGAATCATGGATCACATGCATAATAAAATTGAAATAAAATATTGATACTTATCCTTCATCGATCCTTACTTCTGCCTTTGTTCTTTCTGTACACACTCCAAATTGGTTGCCACACCCGACAACCACCCAGTGCCTTCTCCTCAACCATGTGGACATACACCTTATGTGCATCACACACATACAACCACACATGACATACAACACCATGCAATGCATGCACCTACACCTGACATACAACACAACACATACATTTATACCTGATGTACAATGCCACACAATACGTGTACCTACACTTGGCATACAACACAACACTATACATCTATACATGATGTAAAACACAACACAATACATACTCTTACATACGTTGTACACCACAACACAATACATACACCTACATCCGATGTACAACACAATACAATACATACACCTACAATCGGTGTAAAACACAATGCTATACATATGTCATGATACCACGACTACACAATGCACATACATAATACTACATGCCCGCAATACAATATGTATGATATGTGCACAATACCACATGCACACCAGTACCACATGTAAAACATGTGCACAATACCACCTATACACAACACCACTTACACAACATGTACACAACATCACATGTACACGACAGCACCTGCACAACGTGTACAAAAGACATGTACATCGTACCACCTGTACAACGTGTACACAATGACAGACGTACACAACACCATATGCACAACATGTACACAACACCACATGTAAACAACACCATATGCACGACATGTACACAAGACCATATGTACAACATGGACACAACACCACATGCTCACAACATCGCTTGTAGAATCATGCACACAACATCGTATGTACATAACACCATATGTACAATATGCACACAACACCATATGTACATAACACTGCATATACAACATGTACATATCACCCTATGTACACAACACTGCATATGCAACATTCACACAACACTATCTGTACCACCCTGTACATAACATTACATAAACAACATGTACGCACACTCTATATACAAAACACCGCATGCACACAAAATCACAGATGAAACATGTACAACATATGCACAATAGTAGTACCATGCATCCAAAACCACACTGTCTCTACCAAGAAACCTTGCTTCTAATGTCTCTTCGCTATCCATGCTTATCCTAGCATGCCTCAGATCTCACTGCTTTCATTCAGCTGATGTATCCCTCAAAGTTACCTATTATAACATAAACATAGGCATAATTCAAGCATACAATATCAATTCATAACCACATGATGTTGACCTTGTATATTTTTCATGACTACTCTCCCCACTTGATTCTCCATAAGACTAGGAACCTCGTCATGCCACTCACCTGCATAAGCAATCATTCCTCCACAAGAATGATCCCTAACAATCCTATCGATTAGTGACATAGATACATATATATAAAAATTATCATAAAACAATCATGATCCTATCATACAATGACATACATACACACATACATACGTATAAACATTAGCATTAAACAACCATGATCCATGACAACCCTGTCAAACATGACATACATACATACATACATACATGTATACATATATAAACATCAACATAACCATGATCATAACATAATTACTAGATAGCATAAGGTCAAGGTGATCCGAATTTAAATAGGAACACACCAAATTACAAATACAACAATAAATACAAAGATGCAGCAGAAATAACACTTCATTTCATTAATATCAAATACTGAAATATGCTTACAAACATAATGGAAATAAGACTAGCTTGGGCGATGGTAGCTTATCTCTAAGAAGAGATGTGGCGGCTACATGCCTATGAATTGTGTTACAATGAGGCTTGAGGGCCTATTTATTATTGAGAAGCAATGGAAAAACCCAAACATCCAAAAACCAAACCTTAGGAGATGAAATGACAAACTATGGGCTCCATTGGGGTAAATTGGTACATCAACTTCCCGAGGTCGTAACTTTGGCATACGATCTCCGTTTGACGCGTATGATACCTTGTTAGAAAGATCTATCTGAAGACTACAACTAATGATAGCAAATACTAAGTAAAAAACTCATATTTTCCACCAGTGATTTTTCCAAAAATTTCAATTAGGGCCTTAAAACGGCTCTGGAAGTTCACAATCCGAAAAAACTACCAAAAATAGTAAACTGTGATACAATTAAGTAAACTGAAAAATTAAAAGAAACAATGGTGGGGGTCCAAGTGGAATAGGTGGGTGGCCACCAATATCCACCTGGACCATTCCTCCCCCCTTAGGAAGCAATGTTCCCCATTGCGTTGAGTTCCTCCATGAGATGAGGAAACTTTTGCTAAACTTGGTCCCTAGTGAGCGACTTGTCCTGGTGAAGGTGTTGGCCTGCTTTGACAACTCGATATAGTTGGATTATTTGCTGTCGGGTGTTTTTTCTCTGTGTGTCCATGATCCAATCAATTGTGCCTTATTCCCTACAGTCTGGATTTAACTCTGTAGGTGTGAGATGTTCTGCAATGTCTGATGTGTCCAACAATGGTGGGAAGTATGGTTGAAGGCTATCCACATTGAACACTGGGTGCAGGCCAAGAAATGGGGGAATGCTGAGCTCAAATGAATTGTATCCCACAACCTCGGTAATGGTGTAAGGACCATATCAGAGTGGTTTGAGTTTCTGATAGGCTCCGGTAAGGTGTTCCTTCTGCAAATGCAACCAAACTTTGTCACCCACTTGAAAATTCTGTGGCACCCGATGTTGGTCATGTCGTTGCTTCTACTTGGCATTTGATTTCTCCAAAATGTCGTGGACCTGTTGGAGGATGTGCTGAATGTGCTCAATGAAGTTGTTTGCCTTGTCAGCTTTAGACTAGACATGAGCCAAATCTACCTGAGTAGCTACAAATGGTACGTCCACATCAATGGGACATAGTGCTTGGAATCCCAAGCCCACCTGAAAAGGGTTGTGGCCAATTGAGCTATGGAAAGATCGGTTATAGCTGTGTTGGACATAGGGGAGATTCTCATCCCATGTGCGTGGATGCTTTCAGTTGTACATGTGCAGAATGTGTACGATCATCATGTTGATGACCTCTGTTTGGCCATCAGTTTGGGGATGGAAATTTGTGGACTTAGTGAGCTTGGTGTCCAGCATCGACCAAAGACTGGACCAAAATGTACTGAGGAATCTGCTGTCCTGATATGAGATGATAAACTGTGGGATCCCAAAGTGTACCCACACTCGTTCAAAGAAGAGTTTAGCAGTGTCTTCTGCTATGACATTCTTCATGCAGGCCACCATAATGGCCATCTTTGAGAATCTATTGACGACCAAAAAACCTCGATTGTTTCCATGCTTAGTAGAAGGAAGGCCCGACATGTAATCCATGGATATGGATTCCCAAGGTCGACTAGGGGTAGGCAGTGGAGTGTAGAGGCCTTGATTTTTGATGGTCAGTTTGGCAATGATGCAGGCAGTGCAAGATTTGGTGTACTTCACGACATCCTGTCGAAGATTCGACAAATAGAAATACTTCTGCAGTACTACCACAGTTTTCTCGACCCCAAAATGCTCAATGACCCGACTGTAGTGTGCTTCCAAAATCATCTTTCCATTCTCACTTGAAGGAACACAAAGTTGTCCCAAGTGGCATAATGGTGCATCTTTGAGGTGAAAATATGGAACTTGCTAACTCTCTAAAAGTGTCTAGTATGCGTGGCCGAATTTTGGGTCGCTTTTGTAGAGAAGTGGCCAATCAGAAGTCTTGTTCCCATAAGAGTTGAGCATGATGATTAACGTCATGATCGGTGGTCGGATGAGGAAGTCTGTAAATTTATTGGTGATTCCCTTATTGTACTTGATATTCAAATGGAACTATTGCAGGTATGTGGACCACTTCTGATGACGATCATTCTGCAACTTCCCTTGTGTCTATATGAATTGTAAGGGTCGGTGGTCTGTGTGGATGACCGTTTCCTTCCCCAAAATGTAATGCTTCCATTGTCGACATGCCTACATAATGGAATACATCTCTTTGTCATAAGTGGGATACTTCCAAACTGTGTATGAAAGTGTCTCACTGTGATATGCCACCGAATGCCGCTGTTGAGTAAGGACTGACACAATCGCATAGTCATAGGCATTTGTCTCAATCTCAAATGGTTGTTGCAAGTCTGGTAATGTGAGCATTGGTGCAGAGTATCTCCTCCCTTCGTGACTTGACTCAAGGGATAAGTGATATGTGAGAATCCCAACACGAACCTACAATAGAAATTGGCAAGACTTGGAAAGCTATAGAGCTATGTCAGAGTGGTTGGGGTTGGCCAATATTGAATGAATTGGATCTTGGCTAGATCCACATGCACCCCCCATTCATTAATAATGTATCCCAGATACTGAACCTGGGTCATGCCAAAAGTGCATTTCTCCAAATTGTCACACAGCTTGTGTTGCCGCAGTGTTTGGAGAACCTGTCGAATGTGGTGGAGGTGCTCTTCCCAACTCTGGCTGAAGATCAAGATGTCATCCATGTATACCACTACGAATGAGTTGGTGAATGGCCGCAAGATGTCATCCATTAGCCTCATGATTCATGAAGGTTTTACGAGAATTTATCAACTTGAAAGGAATAACCATCTATTCGAAAAGGCCCTCCTTGTCTTTGAAGGCAATCTTCCACACATCGAAGGGTTCTATTGATAACTGGTGATATTTGGACTTCAAGTCGATCTTGCTAAAATATTCTCCCCCCCTTGAGTTGGTCTAGAAGGTCATCAATCCATGGGATCGGGTACCTATTCTCAACAGTGATCTTGTTCAGTGCTTGATAGTCAATATCGAGTCTCCAAGTCCCATCCTTCTTCTGTACCAACATGATCAAACTCCCAGAGGGTGATGAACTCGACCGGATGTGACCTTTCTGCAACAACTCTTGAATTTGCCTCTTTATTTCATCATTCTCCAAAACAGACCACTGATAGATCGGTCCATTGGGCATCGATGCACTTGGGGTCAAATCGATGGAGTGCTTGACCTGAGTGTGCAGAGGCACCCCTGCGGGGGAGGTGAAGATGTCCTCGTACTCCTCCATGACCTTGTCCATCTGTTGTTGTCATGCGGAGGGGCCTTGTCTGGAGGTCATGGCCACCATCTTCATCTTTCCATGAGGGCATATCATTAGGAAAACAAATTTCCTGATTTTGGAAATGAGCTTACTGCATTGTTTTGTAGTAACCAAAGAGATGACAGTAGGCAGTGCTACCTCCAGTATCCTGTACAACTTATTTCCCAAGGTAACAATAACAATGCGAGGCCTTGACTCATACGCAACATGTCACTTCCACAAGTATGGTTGGCCTAATAATACATCACAAACATCAAGAGGAGCAACGTCACATAATACCTCATCTGTGAAGGGCTTGATGCTATATGGAAGGCGACACTGCTGGCTAACGCGAAGCTCCTGTCCTTAGTGAAGCCAACCGATGGTGTATGGTTGTGTCTATGCCGTGGTCGGTAAGCCCAATTGATTCATGACCTCTGTTGAGATGAGGTTCTTTTGGCTCCCACTGTCTATAATGAACTGTAGTGGGGAACCCTTTACCCACATATGGTAGTAGAAGAGGTGCTCATCCTCCTCCAGATCTTCGGGTTCCTCCTTCTGAATCTTCATGGGTGAAACGGTGGCATTGGGCTCTGCATTGATAATCTTCTTCCCTTTGTCATTCCCCTTGTCGGGTTTTGACTCAGAGTCAGAAAATGCATCTAACTCAAAAGCCTTCAGCTAAGCCACCAATGACTTCTTGATTTGATACTCACTTGTGTTGTGAATGGAGCTCTTATGGAACTCACACCACTTTCCTGTGTCCTTCTTCGGCTTCACGGTATTTTTCTTTGCTTGCATCTTTGGTGGGTTTTGTTGGGCCGTCCCACCTTGGCTTTTTCCTTTGTTCTATGATCTGGGGCACCTTTCCCTTGCTTCGGATTCACGGATCTAAAGTCTCTCTTTTTCTATTTAAGCTTCTGCTCAATCTTGACAACGTATTAGTACGTCGTGCCAAGTGAGGAGATATCTAGGAAGTCCATCTCATCCTAGATGTACTGGTGTAGGCAGCTGCGGTACTTGAGAACCAAATATTTCTCAGAATCCTTGATACTCAACTTTGTGCGAAGGGTATGAAAAACATTGGTAAACTCCAACATGTCTTGGTCCCTTCGCTACCGCAGCGTGGTCCAATTTATGTATTTATCCTCATAGCTCCCTACAAGGTAGTATTTCTCCTTGATTTCATCCCGGAATGAATTCCAAGTGGGTGTGACCGAAAACAGTGAGGGTGTACTTTCATCCTTCTGCTCACAGTAGGTTTCCCACCAGTCCTTGACGTGGGGGGCAACTTTGAGAAGAGAAAAAGTAATATTTTCTCAGCTGGAAAAATCATGAACAAAAAAATATCCTTCTAGCAGATTTAACCATTTATCTACGGCGTCTGCATCTATTTGGCCCTCAAATATGGGAATGTAAAAGTTTATTTGTACCTTAAAAGGAGTGGCGCCTCCAGAGTGTCACGCGGAATGAGTCGATCTTGCGGACAAGATAGACCTTCCTAGAATCTAATGAAGACCTAATGACAAACAAACCAATCAGACACTATCTTTCTCTAAATGCGCTTTATAAATAATGGAAAACAAATGTGTTTAAGGCCTACCTCATGTCCAACGCAAGTTTGGAGATGCCTTTGCTCCTTTGATCCAAGTAAGTTCCTTTTTCGCAAACCTACAAACACAAACAAGGCAAACGATTAAATAGCACCTGAATAACCAGTATTATAAACATATTTAACATGAAAGTCAAGGAGAGTCCATGAAACAAATAACATGAGATACTTGTTGAGAAAAATGAGCTTGATTGTATTAATTCAAAAGGAGAAGAACTTTACAACCTTTGCCTTGACGCTGCACAAGCTCCTCCTAGGGTCCAACAAGAAGTCTCCTCTACTTTGACAAGCTTCACTCACTTCCCAATGAAGCCAAAAAGGTATGTGATCTCTCCTCTTAAGCTCAAATAGGAATTCTTGATTTCACTAGCATTTACCTTCAAAAGTTCAGCTTCTAACCTTCCAAGCCACTGACCCAATGCCTCAATTGATAGTGCAACAGAGATCAGTTACCAGGTCCTCCTTCAAAGGGATAGAGTCCTCCTTCAAAGGGATAGCTCCTCTTAACAAGGGACTAGTTCCTCCTCTTATGGGATGCATGAACCACTTGGAGTGAACAATCCACGTAACAAATCCTTCTAGAAAACTCTAGAATTAACCCAAAGTGAGTTTTTTAAGGATAAAAATTGCGCCTTTTGACTTTCACAGGGTACGCACCCTCCCCCTTTACATACAGAAGCGTATAGTATGCGATATCGGGAAAAAAGGTGCGGGCCCGCAGGCAAAAGTGAGAGAAAGTGTGGAACCAGAGTTACATTGCTTTTTTGATGTCTTTCTCTCATTTCTAAAGCTTGTTCTGAAGAGCTGAGGTTTGAGACTTTCTTAGGAAACCGGCATAGGTGGTGATAGACCCATACCGACTGAAAATGATCAAGGTGACAATATTTTTGTGTAACAGACATGCCTGAGGATGCTAATAGACACATCCACTTCCTCAACAGCAAAAATAGGTGTGAGCTCCAAGAACTCAATATAGAAGATAGAACTGAGACCATTTTGGAAACAAGGAAGGTCCTTTCCAAAAGGAACCTTATGCTTAACTTAGAAGAAAAGTGCCACAACATGTAGTTAGCCATTGATAGGTTCATGGCTAAATTCCAAATTTTGAGGGAGAAAGGTCTTCCCAGTCCATTAATTACTAATGATAAACTTATGACACAATTGAACTATGATAACAGACTCAAATAGTTGGCTAAGGAACAAGCAAGCACTTCATCCATAAAAGCACTACCAATAGGCAAAGTTTTGTACAACACATTTGAGAACTTGTTTTTCCTTGAGCATGAGATAAAACACTTGTTCCTCATCAAGCCTAATTTTTCCAAGTATACTGAAGCTGATGAGATCTATAGGAGGATGATGAATGTAAAATTACCTGATGCAGAATGGTGGGAGGCAATGATTGATTTAATGTGATAAATTTATAGCAAAAAGTTACTGCACAGTAAAAATGAGAGCAGCCAGGTAAATAGATAAAACAGGGCAGCATAGTCAAAGAGTATCAGGGCCAAAGAGTATTAGGTGAAAGATCAAAATTGAAGAAGATTCTAGCATGAAAGACCACAACTACAAGCCAGCATAAAGGGCTACAAATTCAAACACAAAAGCTTGCAGTACAAAATAAAAAGGGACAACATGAAATAGTTCAATAGTTGTCTTTATCTTCTTGCAAGAAGATACTTGTATTTCCTAAAATAAATCTCAAGTTTGTTTTGAGATATTTTGTAATAGCTTTTGTATAAATACTTCATCATTCGAAGTACGTAGGGTGGATTCTTAGACATTTATATAGACTTTCTTGATCAAAGACTGTAAGCTATTGTATCACTATTTGGACCAGTAAGCTGGATTAATGAATAAAGCCAAGACATTTCACAAGATACATGTGTAGTGCGAAGTATAGACAATTATTTTCTCTTGTGTTGTTATCTTTCTTTAAAAGTTTTTCCATAATATTTAATGTATCTGAAATTTGAATGCTATAATATGGAATGATATCTCAGAATTTGCTTCATTGCACTCTGTTTCAACTATTTTTCATTTTAATGTTTTCTGCTAATTATCTAAGTTAAGGAATTCTTGATTGCTCCTTGGTCTAAGTAGTTTCCCTCTGATCTATAGTAAAGGATTCTTAGTTGCCCTTTACTCATGATTAACCTATGTTCCTCATCTTAATCCCGGTCTGAGGATTCTTAGGTGCTCTCCAACTCTAGTTAGGATAATTTCATCCATTCAACCCAAAGACCTGTACTTCACTCTGCTAGCCTGCCCTTTGAACGCTCCCTTTAATGAGTTAATCCCAGTTATGCTAACCTTCTTTGACACCATAGCCCAATGGTCTAGAGACCTTATCCTATCCACCTGTTTTAAGGATTCCACCATCCAACCTTCAATATAAATCAAAACTCCCTAAACTTTAAGAACTAGCCTAAAATCCCAGCAAACAAAGCTAAATCATATAGAGAGAGCTCTCTCTGAGTCATAGGTTGGCTAGAGCCTATACTTAAAAGATTGGTTTATGGTTACCTCAGTGTTTTCCTTCTTCTGATAACTTTTTGGGAAAAATACTGAGTGATAACATAATGGCAACCATATTGGGGAGCTTAAACCCTCAGTCCTAATAAATCTTTAAGAAATTTTGAATCTGTATTTTGAACCTCTTAAAGTAATTTATGAGAAGTTATTTTAAAAAATCTCACAAAAGAAAACAATTAGAAAATTTTTGAAATTCTGGCTTCAAGAGGAACTCATTATACTAGGGCTAACCCAGATCCAAACCCTGCCCCAGTAGTTGATAATCCCAACCCAATTTCAAGAAAATCCAAAAAAAGAAGAAAGTTCAGCTAGTCACACACCATTTATTAAAGCTAATTCATGTATTGATGAGTGGTTTTTTTTAGAAGATCTTCCCTTTGATGAGCAATTTGATTTGTCATTATTTAAAGCAAATTCTGAAAGTGAAATATATGATACTATTCTAGACCCTGATTTCATTGTAGACCTTGAAGTCCAAAAAGCCAACCAGTCAATTGATGAATATATTCTGAATTCTCCACAATCATCCCTCAGTATTGCCAAGATTCCTGAGTTTTCTGAACAATTGTCCACCACTTTTAGTTCACCATTGTTCCCTTCAAGATCTGAAGTCTATTCTCCACCACCATTTGTACCTACTCTTCCTCACCAACCTATCATATCCCATTCACCACCTACTAGTCCTGGTTCTTAATCCATTCTTCATCCACATCTTAACCCCTCCCAGCCTACAGCCATGGCAAACAGATATGCTCCTCTTGTTTTACCTGCACTACTTGGTGCTATGCCAACAGACTACCAGAGAAAAATTGTTCAATTTGATGGCACTAGACGCTACACTGCACAACACCATGTCAATAAGATGTCAGACTACTATGAACTACATGAAATTGATATTGTGGATGTTCAAATGAGACTATTTGCTTTGACTTTAGTTGGTGATGTTAGGAAATAGTTTAGAGCATTGCCTAATAATAGCATTGATAGTTTAGAAGCATTTCATCAACAATTTTTGAACATATGGGAAAAGAAGAGAAATCCCCTACAAATCCTTTCAAAATATGAAAATATTAGAAGGGGAACTAATGAAAATGTTCAAGATTATTGCACTAAATTTAACAATATATATAACACAATCCCAATTAATCGTATACCCCCACCTAACATAGCCTTAATAAAGTTCCCTAATGGTTTTGACACAGATATGGCATTCCAACTTAGGGAAAGAAAACCCCCAACATTAGAAGAAATGCAAAGTGTAGTTGTTAGTGTTGAAGCTAATTTGTTAGCTAAAAGAGCTAGAGTTAGAAATGGAAAGAGAGGAACTGCTAAAGATGAAGCTTCACCATCTAACATAAAATAGATAGTTTAGCCAAAAGTATGGAAAGACTAATGGATAGAATAGATAACATATAAAGGAAACCCCAATGAGATAATCAACAAGCACCTCCAATTAGAAACACAAACTTTAAGAAAAACCAAAACCAAAACAATGGAAAAAATGGACCTGATTAGAATATTAGGCCTCCTTTTCAAGAAACGTATGTAGAAACATCCCGTCCTGAAGACCCAGAACAAGACACACAAATCAATTAAATGGGATTAGATGATGAGTATACTATTTTTCTAACCCAAGATGAGCAGGAATTGCATATAATGTAGCAGTTTCAAATCGAGTTTAGAGAGTCATTCGATTATAAACAAGGATATGATTATTGCATATTTGAAGTGCATAAATAGTATAACCTAAGGAGTAAAAAGAACACTGATGTCCCTGATCAAGCCAAGAAAACAGTGCCAAATCAACCCAAGAAAATAAAAGAATCCCCGGTTTCTAAAATCCTCCATATTCTCCCCAGGAAAATCCAGAATCATTCTGGCCCACCACTGTAGATATAACCCCTAATCAACCTTCTGATGATCAACCATCCTCTTCAATTCCCCCTAAAGAAACAATGGACAAATCTCAAAACACGAGATTTGAAAACCCACATAAAGAGGTCCGCAATAAAGGAAAAGAAGACCATCCTACTCAAATCCCTGTTGTGAAAATTCAAAACCCTCAAACAGAAAAATCCCCTTTACCATTCAATTTGGGAGCATAGGTGGCTAAGCTAAATATTTCCGACCCTTTAACATAACTGATCAAGAATGAAACTTACAAATCACAGATAAGCCAAACCTTAAACATTGCTAAAAATGAGGATTTCGTTAACCTATTTGATGACCAACCAGAAACTATATTTGGTCTAAATGTTAATGGAAAACTGCTAGAAGGAGGAGTACCACCTATCTACATTAGCCTGAGCATCCATGACAAAATTCTACACAATGCATGTTGGTTTCTCGGGCCTCCCACAACTTAATGCCCAAATCAGTAATGGAGAAATTAAACCTAGACACTACAAGGCTTTACCAGGACTTATTCTCATTTTACTCAAGTCAATTAAAGTGTCTAGGGTTGATTAAAGACCTGTGTGTTACCTTAGTTCAATATCTTGTCAAAATTATCCTTATGGATATTGTGTTTGCTGACATCACACCAAAGTATGGCATGCTTTTATCCAGATCATGGGGAGCCAAACTTCATGGATCTTTACAACATGATATGTCATATGCAACAATCTTTGTTTTTGGACAACCTAAGAAGTTGTATTGAGAAACTTTAATGAAATACATGGTAAGTAGCCAAGATCGGCCTCAAAACTTTCCTATCTACTTCGTACATTTAGAAATTGATTCCTTTATCCTGTATAATGCTAATCAAACACAAGAAACTATTTTAGACAGTGTTGATATAGAACCAAAATAAATTGCAGTTTCTATTCAAAATGAAACTAACCAAACTTTAGAACTTTTCAATAAACAAGGTAGCCAAATTGCTTTAAATGAGGAAATGTTTGTTGCACCAGAGGATGAAAATTATGAGCATGAGATATTATGGCATCTGGAGTTTGATGGGTCAGTCAATAAGTTTGGAGCAAGAGCAGGAGTACGGATATACAATTTGGAGAATAATCACTCAAAAGGCCATGCATACAGATTGAATTTTAAATGTACTAACAATATGGTCGAGTATGAAGCACTAATTTTAGGTCTTAAATTAGTTAGGAATCTTGTTGCTAAAAGAGTTTCTGTCATGGGAGACTGCGAACAAGTTATAAAACATATTGATGCTCTATGTATGACAAAGGATCCTAGGTTAAGTTGTTATAGAGGAACTATTGTAGAAATACTTAATACTTTCTTAGAAACCAAGCTTGCAGTAATCCCCAGAAAAAACAATAAGCAAGCCCATAGTTTAGAAATGTTTGCCAGCACTTGCAAGTTACCCTTTCAACCTAACCATTAGTACACTACTGAAGTTAGGAACAGACCTACAATTCCCGATAATTTGAAGAACTGGCAAGTATTTTCTAATGATAAACAGATAAATAACTTTTTAAATTTAGAAGAAGAGTTTACAAATCACAACATAGATACTGATACATCCATAGATCCTAACTCTAAGGATGAGCTAGAAGTAAATGTGATAGAAGGTGATGAACTAGATAGATTTAACCCAACTAAATTTACTAAGTCAGATGTAGAAAACCTATATCAAGTTGAGATTGATGAAATAATTAACGAAGACACTGAAGTAATTAATCTCAAAGATAATTTCTTACCTAAGGGATTAACCCCTTTGGAGGATTTAGTTGATTCAAATGATGTTCCTAGGAAACTTAAAATGAAACCAGTAAGGTTTGATATAGAGGAATGTAATATAGGCATCAGTGAAAATCCTAAACTAATCAAACTTTAAAAATCATTACCTCCCACTGAAAAAGTGAAATACATCGAATTATTAAAATAATTTCAAGATGTCTTCGCTTGGAGTTATGAGGACCTCAAATCCTATGACACCAACATCATACAACACACCATTCCTATAAAATAAAATCAAAAGCCTTTCAAACAAAAACTTAGAAGGATAAATCCTATCTTATTACCTGCAATTGAAATTGAAATTTAGAAGATGTATGATGTCAAAATAATTGCACCAATCAGATTTTCTGATTGGGTCTCAAGCTTGGTGCCAACTAGGAAGAAAAATGGTGAGATCAGACTCTGTGTGGATCTCAGAAATCTCAACAAAGTGTCACTAAAAGACAATTACCCTCTCCCCAAAATGAACCACATTTTACAGAGAGTAGTTGGAGCAACCAGAATCTCATTATTGGATGGGTTTTCTGGTTACAATCAGATCTTAGATCATCCAGATGACCAACCCAAAACTGCCTTTACTACTCCTCGGGGCACATTCATGTATGTGAAAATGCCTTTTGGGCTAATGAATGCAGGAGAAACTTTCCACAAGGCTATGAATATATCCTTTGTAAAAGAAATTCATGATTTCCTTGTGACATATCTAGATGACATTAATGTATTTTCAAAATATGACAATCAACATCTGGATCATCTAAGGCAAGTTTCTATTAAATGCAAGAAATGTGGAATTTAATTGAACCCCAAGAAGTCTTTGTTTAGGTTAGAAGAAGGAAAGTTATTAGCTCATATAATTTCAAAATATGGTATCCGAATAGACCCTGCAAGAATAGAAGCCATCTTATAGATACAACATTTGAGGAACATTAGAGAATTGCAAGCTTTCTTAGGGAAAAATAATTTTCTTAGAAGGTTTATTTCTAATTTAGCAGAGTTAATTAGATCACTAAACAATATGCTGAAAAAATATTTGACCATAAAATGGACTGTTGAGGCTAAGAAATCCTTTGATGACATTAAACTTGCCTTAACTAAAACACCAGTGTTAATCAGTCCAAAATTTGACAGAGATTTCATCTTATTTTCCTTTGCTTCTGAGCACATAATTGC
>APFE031199085.1:128614-158585 GCA_000404065.3 Pinus taeda
TCTTCAATGAAGTTCTAGCTAGGAAAGAGTTGGAAGATGCAAATACTTAAAAACACAAATCTTTCTTAACAATCAAATGAAAAGAAGAGTATTCGTTTCAATGCACTAAAAAACGAGACAACTAGTTATTTCCACAAGAAGTTCTCTTTTCATTCGAAAACTCAAATGCTACTAAGAACAAAATTTTTCAAAAGAGACCTTTCATTTTTATTAAAAAACATTTTAAAACTATAACTAAAGAAAATCTTTGATAGAACTATTGAATAAAGCAAACTTAAGATCTACAAACTAAGAAAACCTACTTGAAGTAAAAAGCTCACAAAAAATCTTTTTGAGGATGTTTTACTTGGTCACAACCAAACCAAGGACTAATTTTTCCAGAATCACAAATAAGTCAAGAACAACCAATTTTGTTTTCCTTTTTAAAATGAAAATCCAAAATTTCAAACACAAGCTTTTCGAAGTTTTGTAAAGAGAAAACTCAAAGCAGATTTCTCAACAAGGGGAGATTTCAAAAATGGTTAGACTCTCAAGAAGACTAGTAGACACTAAGGTAATCTGAAGTCCCTACAGCCTCTAAGCTCAGAGCCACTACACAACCAAATCGAAAAACAAACCCAACAAGCAAAACTCCTAGGAATTTCACCTAAAACCCTAATGCTAATGAAATTAAACCAAGGAAAGATTTCAACGAGTCACATGCAGGTATGGGCAGAGGATAACCACTAGAAAAACAAAATAAAACTAACTGAAAGAGCAAAAGTCAAAATTTTCAAAAATTTAGCAGGGTACGCAGGTGCATAGTTTACCCAAGTGCAGGTACACTTTGTGCACAAAGTAAAAGTGCGTACAGGTACGCACTGTGACACACGTGCAGACTGCGGACTTTCGACCAAAGTAATGAAAAATAAAAAACAAAGCTAAATCCACTAAGTCTACCCAAAGCCACACACAACAAGCCAAAAACAGAAACAAAAAGGCAAGTTTCTCAAGTCAAAGAAAAACGAGGAAAACAATCAAGTCCCCAACGGAGTTGCCATTTTTTCACGCGGAATGAGTCGATCTTGCGGACAAGATAGACCTTCCTAGAATCTAATGAAGACCTAATGACAAACAAACCAACCAGACACTATCTTTCTCTAAATGTGCTTTATAAATAATGGCAAACAAATGTGTATAAGGCCTACCTCATGTCCAAGGCAAGTTTGGAGATGCCTTTGCTCCTTTGATCCAAGTAAGTTCCTTTGTTGCAAACCTGCAAGCACAAACAAGGCAAACGATTAAATAGCACCTGAATATCCAATATTATAAAACATATTTAATGAAAGTCAAGGAGTCCATGAAACAAATAGCATGAGATACTTGTTGAGAAAAATGAGCTTGATTGTATTAATTCAAAAGAGAAGAACCTTACAACCTTTTCCTTGACGCTGTACAAGATCCTCCCAGGGTCCAACAAGAAGTCTCCTCTACTTTGTCAAGCTTCACTCACTCCCCAATGAGGCCAAAAAGGTATGTGATCTCACCTCTTAAGCTCAAATAGGAAGTCTTGATTTCACTAGCATTTACCCTCAAAAGTTCAGCTTCTAACCTCTCTGGCCACTGACGCAATGCCTCAATTTATAGTGCAATGGAGATCAGTTACCAGCTCCTCCTTCAAAGGGATAGAGTCCTCCTTCAAAGGGATAGCTCCTCTCAACAAGGGATTAGTTCCTCCTATGATGGGATGCATGAAACACTTGGAGCGAACAATCCACGTAACAAATGCTTCTAGAAAACTCTAGAATTAACCCAAGATGAGTTTTTTAAGATAAATATTGCGCCTTTTGACTTTTACAGGGGTACGCACCCTCCCCTTTACATAAAGAGCGTATAAGTACGTAGATAACTTGAACAAAAGGTGCGGGCCCGCAGGCAAAAGTAAGAGAAAGTGCGGAACCAGAGTTACATTGCTTTTTTGATGTCTTTCTCTCATTTCTAAAGCTTGTTTTTAAGAGCTGAGGTTTGAGAATTTCTTAGGACGCTGGTATAGGTGGCGATGGACCTACACCGACTGCAAATAATCAAGGTGACGATATTTTTGTGTAACACTTGATACTCAACTTTGTGCGAAGGGTATGAAAAACATTGGTAAACTCCAACATGTCTTGGTCCCTTCCCTACCGCAACGTGGTCCAATTTATGTATTTATCCTCATAGCTCCCTACAAGGTAGTATTGCTCCTTGATTTCATCCCGGAATGAATTCCAAGTGGGTGTGGCCGAAAACAGTGAGGGTGTACTTTCATCCTTCTGCTCACAGTAGGTTTCCCACCAGTCCTTGACGTGGGGGGCAACTTTGAGAAGAGAAAAAGTAATATTTTCTCAGCTGGAAAAATCATGAACAAAAAAATATCCTTCTAGTATATTTAACCATTTATCTACGGTGTCTGCATCTATTTGGCCCTCAAATATGGGAATGTCAAAGTTTATTTGTACCTTAAAGGGAGTGGCGCCTCCAGTGTGGCTGCTGGATGTGGATGTGCCATCGTTGCGCAACCATTGAAGGATATGGCCAGAGGTATCCATCATCACATTTCTTTGTTTCTCGAGGGCCTCCTCGAGCAATATTTTGATGGGATCTCCTCCTCCCTCATATTTCTTTTCTTCCCCCATGGGAGGTGATGGGCCTCTAAATTAGACATAAATTAAGGTCCATGCCTCTAATTTAAAACATAATGTAAGGCCTATGACCATCCTTCAACACATTAAACCTCTAATTTTGCATTAGATAATTTATTTTTAACTTTAATATATTCATTAGGAAGGTTTATGAATAATTGAATATTTGTGCCTAATATTATTTATTTTTGTGGAATATTATGAGAATATTAGGCAGATTATGAAGATTTGGAGGAGGAGATATTTAGGGACTTGTTCTCTACTGCTGGAGGATCAATAATAAATAATAAGTCAACAAGATATTATGGAATTATGGCACAAATTGTGGAACTCCAATGGTTGAGAAAATCTAGGAATGTGTTCCACTAATTAAGGGAGCAGATCCACCAATCAAGGGAGCAAATCCACTAATCAAGGGATTTCGGTGGGGAAAACTTTCTCTATCCATGGGGAATGATTCTTAATCATTTTTTATAAATACGAAGTCGAATTTTCCTCTAGGGAATGATTGAGAAAATCTAGGAATGTGTTTCCTGCCATTTAATGCAAATTCCTAGTATTGGGGACTAGATCCACTAATCAAGGGATTTTCATGGGGAAAACTTCCTCCATTCATGGGGAATGATTCCTAATCATTTTGTATAAGTACCAAGTCAAATTTTCCTCTAGGGATAGATTTTCATTAGTGTTATTGTGGAGAGAGCTTGTATTTTTGCTGCTCCATTGTATTTTTTTGCAGGGATGTAATTCAATCGATGAAAGTAATGAAGATTGGTGTCCTGTTCAGCTTCTAAATATTGTTCTCTTCCATAGGTCTCTGATTTTCCTTGGGCTTGGCCATCCCATGAGCCTCAAATCTCTTTTGTATCTTTTTATTTCCTCCTTTTCATTGCTTATTCACATGCATCTCTAGTTTTTATTTCTTTCTACTTCTGCATTTAGTATTAATAATTTCTTGTTTTAGGATTGAGTTAAATGGTTGATGTAAGTTCTTTTGCAGGATCAAAAAAATTATTTCATCCATGGAAAAGCTTTGGAAGTTCATAGTAATCATTAAGTTGCTTGGATTAGTCTTCTTATTCCCAAATCTAGATTGTTGGACCTCCTTTTTAGCAAAGAACAATAAATTTCTGCTATTTTTTAGAGCATGCTAACGAGCTTCAATCGACCTGATTCCACTTGCATTAGATCACAAAAAAATTCTAGTTCATAACAAAAACTACCCCATTTCATTTGAACTTTATTTGGTTAGGCATTTTTCAGATTTACTAGCTCACTAGTTCTCGAATTTCTAGATTTTCGGCTAGTAATGTTTTTATTTTTATTTTTTTTGCATGGGTTAACAAAGGTCTTTTTGAGTGATTCCACTTGGAATGAGGAGCTAAGACATCTTAGTTAAAAATAAAATTGTACCATCCAATTTGGATTTGATTTGCTTGGTCATTTGATGAATTATAGTGAATCTGTACATCATGTAGGAAACTTCTCCAAGTTTTTTTGAGCAAATCCATCCATCTCCCAACTTTGGTTTTGAGTTTTGAGTGATGCTAGGCATTTTATCACTCCATTCCACCCATCTACCACCTTACCTAGGCCTTCCATCACCTCCAACAGCTTCCATTTTTCTCTCAGTTGTATCATGTAGGTTTCTAGTACATCTTGTAGGTTTTCCTTAAATAGCCTGTTTGAGGCCGAATTGAGAGAAAACCTCTAGAAAGTCACCAAAAGCCTCCAAAGGGTCTCCCACACCATCCAACCATCTCCTAACCCTTCCATCCAACCTCCAACATCCTTAATTCACCTGCCACATCACGAAAGGAAATTAGTTTGCATACTTGATTTTGCATGAAAAAAAAGAAAAACATATTTATTTCAGTCCCTTTACTTGCACATTAGTGATGTTTGATGCTTCTTACTTCCATGCTTAGATAGTATCATTTGGTTCATGATAATTTAGCATTATTGCAAAGCATAGTTTCTTGGAAGTTAATTAGGAAAAGGTGTGATTTAGCATTGAATTTCCCGTCTCTTTCCTTGTACTTTTTTTTCTTGCAATAAGTTAAGGTTCCATTTCGAACATTTCATTTTTTTGCAATTAGTGTAGGATTTGACTTCAGTACATGCACTCCATTACATCATGACAACAAAGAAAGGACACATTGTATGCTGCACATATAGTGCCACCCACCCATTTGATCACATGGTGTAGTAAGAGCCATATCACCATTCACTTTTACAGGTAGAAGAAGAAGATGGCGAAGAATGTAGAATAAATTGATGGCGATGATGACAATGAGGAAGATCCTATCGGATTTCCCATTCAAGATAATGATGGAAGTGTGCACATGAAGAACATCCCTCCATATTTTCTTCCAAAATTTCATGGCCTAAGGTCAGAGGATCTGGAAACCTTTCTCTTTGAATTTGAGATAGTTTGTAGATCTTATGGTTACTTATTAAAAACTCAAAAATTGAGATTGTTTCGGCAACATTGAAGGATAGAGCTCTTAAATGGTTCATGAGTTTAGGGGCTAATTCAATAAGATCATGTGATGATATGAAAAATATATTCCTAGAAAAATATAAAGATCATGATCTTAAAGAAGAAATCTTTAGAATGAATCAAAGAGAAGATGAGAGTCTAGAGGATCTAATAGAGAGGCTCATGTATAATCTTAAGAGGGAAAAACTACATCATTTAGGATCCGACACACTAAAAACTCTCTTACTTAGGAAAATTAGGGATGAGTGGATTGATCTCCTTAATCTCATAAGTAGAGGTGATGCATATCAATTATCATTTGAGGAAATTTGTGAAACATGCCAACACATATGAAGAGGAAAAACAAAAGTAGGTAAATCAACATTAAGATCGGTAAGTCAAGCTAAACTCGGAAATTTGTTTGATGACTTTAAAACAAAAATTCTTAGCAATCTAACCAAAAAAGTAGAAAAGTTAAGAATACAAAATGAGCAAAAAGAATATGTTTGTGTTGTCCATGCAGAATCACATGATGTTAAATGTTTCTCCTCATTACCAAGGTTGAAGGAAGTTCACCAAGAGGATAATGGAGCAAGTCAATTGCCAATGCAACAATGTTATGTAGCTCCAAGAGGACCATGATAGCCTATTCAGCCTGATATGATGCAAGAGCCTAATTCAAAATTTCAAGCTTATGCACATCCACCTAAAAGTAATTGGAACATACCCTTTCCTTGGTAACATTGGCCATCTCAACCCCAAAACCAATCTTGGCAACAAGGTTGGTAAGGAACTTGTGGGAGCCATCCACAATATCCTTAGTATTTTCCTCAATATCCTCCATACCAAACTCCATGTTATCCTTACCATTCACCTCCACCACAACCACAACCCCATCCACATCCATCTCAAAGATACACTCCCACTCAACGACCTGTACCACCATTTCCAAACCCACACATTGAAGTAGCTCAGCCCACTTACAATGCTGAGGTACAACACTTCCAAACAACTCCTCTTGAGCTAAATGGTATTCACCATAGCTCAGGAAGAGTATTGCAAAAAAGAGGTTATAATGATATCATTGAAGGACCACATCCAGAAGAAGAAGATTCAAAAGAGAAGATCAAAGAACCATGGGTTGCATTTGATGAAGAACAGACAACAAAATTGGAGAGTGAGAAATCTCCCTCATGGTTACCATCAAATCCTCCATGTATTCAAGAGAAAAATCAACAAAAAGAGGAAGAATTGAAGGTCATGATAGAAGAAGACATACAAGATGATCTAAATCAGTAAGTGGACCAGAGGCATCATAACTATATTGAAATATGGTTCCAGACAATCACTAAGTTGCAACATCACTCTCTTCCTCAACTATGCTCGATCCTTTCAAAGTCAAATCATTTGGTCTCTAAAATCCAGGTATATGTCAAAGCATACATTTCAAGCCTCCACATCATTTTGTCTGTCATCTTGATGTGCACATGGCTCCATTGGAAGTATTGTTATACTAATAAACTATCATTTATCTTACATGTAACCATAATAATAATAGAATGAAAAGCATATCAGTAACCCTAATGCTTATAACAAACATTAAACAACATACTTGCATGCCCACCGGACAAACCTGTATGATGACTTGCTCTTACCTCCAAGTCCATTTTTACAACTTCACTTTAATGATCTGCATCTCCTACTCTATCTCAGCCAACACATTAGCATCATAACATAGAAGAAGACATACAAGATGAAGAGCAGAGATTATATTGATATCATTGAAGGACCACATCCAAAAGAAGAAGATTCAAAAGAGAAGATCAAAGAACCATGGGCTGCATTTGATAAAGAGCAGACATCAAAATCAGAGAGTGAGAAAGCTCCCTCATGGTTACCATCAAATCCTCCATGTATTCAAGAGATCCATCATCAAAAAGAGGAAGACTTAAAGGTCATGATAGAAGAATACATACAAGATGATCTAAATTAGTAAGTGGACTAGAGGCATCACAACTATATTGAAATATGGTTGCAGACAGTCACTAAGTTGCAGCATCACTCTCTTCCTCAACTATGCTTGATCCTTTCAAAGTCAAATCATTTGGTCCCTGAAATCCAAGTACATGTCAAAGCATACATTTCAAGACTCCACATCATTTTGTCTGTCATCTTGATGTGCACATGGCTCCATTGAAATTATTCTTATACTAATCAACTATCATTTATCATACATGTAACCATAATAATAATAGAATGAAAATCATATCAGTAACCCTAATTCTTATAACAAACATTAACCAACATACTTGCATGCCCACCAGACAAACTTGTATGATGATTTTCTCTTATCTCGAAGTCCATTGTTGCAACTTCACTTTAATGATCTGCATATCCTACTCTATCTCAGCCAACACATTAGCATCATAACATAGAAGAAGACATACAAGATGAAGAGCAGAGATTATATTGATATCATTGAAGGACCACATCTAGAAGAAGAAGATTCAAAAGAGAAGATTAAAGAACCATGGTCTACATTTGATGAAGAGCAAACAACAAAATTGGAGAGTGAGAAAGCTCCCTTATGGTTACCATCAAATCCTCCATGTATTCAAGAGACCAATCAACAAAAAGAGGAAGACTTGAAGGTCATGATAGAAGAAGACATACAAGATGATCTAAATCAGTAAGTGGACCAAAGGCATCAAAACTTGGTTCCAGACAGTCACTAAGTTGCAGCATCACTCTCTTCCTCAACTATGCTTGATCCTTTCAAAGTCAAATCATTTGGTCTCTGAAATCCAGTTACATGTCAAAGAATACATTTCAAGCCTCCACATCATTTTATCTATCATCTTGATTTGCACATGGCTCCATTGGAAGTATTCTTATACTAATAAACTATCATTTATCATACATGTAACCATAATAATATTATAATGAAAAGCATATCAGTAACCCTAATGCTTATAACAAACATTAACCAACATACCTGCATGCCCACCAGACAAACCTGTATGATGATCTGCTCTTACCTCGAAGTCCATTTTTGCAACTTCACTTTAATGATCTGCATCTCCTACTCTATCTCAACCAACACATTAGCATCATAACATACCAATATCATCATGATGACCTAATGCATACAATGACTTCACAATGCACAACAACCTTCACCATGAAAATGCATGCATAACAATATATAGACACCGACATGCATAACAAATGCATATAAAAACATACATTCATGATGACACATCCCACAAGAACACCATCAACCTTCACACAATGACATCAATACAACCATGATCAACACCATGAAAATGAAACAAGCACATGGAATAAAAGCGTAAGGAACACATATGAAATTGACATGAATGCATGACCAACATAGAACCCATCCAGTTCGAGGGGTGAACAATGCTCTAATACCACTTTCTGGTATCATATATGACCCAAAGAGAGCACAACCTACTCTAGTTCCACTCTGTAACACCCTCCTCCCACATCTACCCAAGTAATTGACCAACTGGGGTAAACATGTGACGACAAGTTACTATGATATGATTCGACCTCCTAAGTCACCTTAAGGAAGTGGGACCGATGAAAACACACCATACAAACCTTCCACATCAACAACATGATTCCCAGGAACCATCCCAACCTCTAAGGTTACCATCCCCTGGGTTCCACTGAGGTTTTAGACCATTAAACTCCAGAACGCTACCTTGATATGGACATGCATGTGTCTAGGGGGTTCTGGATGCTCCCACAACATGGGTATGCTTGCATCCAGGAACTTTTTTGCCTAGTACTGTGGCTGCATCCCTAGGATTTTAGCCATTTTTTCAAGCCCAGAGACCAGATCATTGCCCATAACTAAATGACACCTTTAGAACTGAAAGATAACAACCAAATAATGATACGAATGCAATTACTTGAACACAAACTTGACTGGACCCCTACTATGTAACAACCCTGGTGAAAATTCCATGTAATAAGGATAAAAACAATAACCATGGATGAATGGGACACTTATTCCAAGCTGAATGTTGGGCAAGACATCCTAGGGGGTGTTCATTTGGTTGTTCATGGCTAAGGAAATTGGCAAAGGCATTTCGGCACATTTATTTATGAAAATAACGGAAACTAGGAGAAAAAGGAGTGGAAAGGTCACATGTTGCATGTGAGGAGGAAAATGAAGGAAAATAGTGGAAAATGAAGAAAATAGAGGCCTCATTCATAAAAAATCTTCTAAGGATCAGTTGGTAACCTTTTGTCAGTTCAGTGTTGGAGCTCTCTTTCATTATTCTCTCTCTCATACTCTTGGATACTTAGAGTTTTCTTGGAGCACTCTTGGAGGGTGTGGCATACTTGGATTCTTGGAGCAAGAAGGCAAAGAAAGAGCAGGAAAGCGCAAAAAGACATCGGCATCAGAAACTACATCAGATTTCTTGCAGGTACTGAGTTGCATGTATGGTTTCTTCACTAGTTTTGGCATGCATGGCATATGCATGTGGTTTGTTGGTTGTGATTTGTCATTGACATGGAGGATGACCGGGATTGAAAGTGGATTGCCTAGCCTTTACCTTTCCTAGATAGACATGGTGATTGTGGATTTATTTCCTTGTTGTGTTTTTTATTGGTTCTCATGTTTCCTTAGCTTGGGTTGAGTTAGTAGTCCCATAGCCTTGGTTGGACAAATTCTCTAGAGCATTGGAACAACATGGTTTGAGTTACTAGTCCCGTAGCGTGGGTTGGAAAAACATTCTGGAGCCCTTGGTGGGTTAAGTTACTAGTCCCATACCCTTGGTTGGAAAAACGCTTTGGAGCCCGATAAAATATTTGGGTTGAGTTACTAGTCCCATAGCTAGGTTGGACAAATGCTCTGGAGCCCTGGACGGCTGGGATAGAGACCGATTTGATGATGATTTTGGTAATGTACGACCACGAGGTGGAATTAATGTTTAATGGGTTGAGGTGGATGGCCTCTGGAAGCCATAGATGAGTTTTGATTGATGTGTTCTATGAGATCCCACATTCATTCATGGAATATGGAACTAGGGTGAATGACTGAAGAGAGATTTGGCTCAACCATTCTATGGCTAGATGGAACGTGGTAGTACCATCTCTAGTTGGTTCATTGAATTCATTAATGAGAAATCCTTTCCCTTGATTTCCATGTGTAAAGGTACTGATGTATTTATGGATTTGATGGCTGTTATGTTTATTGTATTTCTATTCCTTTTATGTTGGTTATATGCACATTTTATGACAACAACTATGTATGGCTCTCAGCATGTTTTACATGTATGTGAATGGATAATGTGTCAATGACCTAATAGATGATAATGCAACAATTGACATGAGGGAACAATGGTTCATAATGATTCTCAGATAAGTATGAGATCCCTACACTTATCTCTGTTATTTACACATGTAGATTTCATGTTGATGATATGTTTGACGAAATGCCTGTCATGGCTAGTAGGGATCTAATTAAGGCCTTGAACACGTATTTTATTTAGTGCTTTCATTTCCATGTTACTTTACTGATTTGAAGAGATGGATCAGTTCTGGGAAGTGTCATGGGATCTGAGCCTGAAAAAGTGGCTTAAATCCGGGGGTTGCTGGCACAACACTAATAATGTTGGTCCACATTTGCTAGCAGGAAAGCTTACAAAAGCAACTTTAGGTTGCTAGTCACTCCCTTGCCCATAGCATGAGAGTGACTATGGCCCAAGAGACCTAAAAAAATAGTGGGACCCAGGGACAGGCTGTCTGAGTGGCTGACTTGTCCTATGAGGGTTCTGATGATGATGTTGGATGTCTGTATGGTGTGTTTTTGTTGGTTCCACTACCTTAAGGTGACTTAGGAGGTCGAATCATATCATAGTGGCCTGTCATCACATGTTTATCCTGGCTGACCGATTGCTTGGGTAGATGTGGGAGGAGGGTGTTACAGAGTGGTATCAAAGCATGGTTCACCCTTCAGATTGGATGGGTTATGTGTTGGTCATGCATGCATTTCAGTTTCATATGTGCCTCTTACACTTATATACTTATTTCAATTGCTTGATGTCAAATTAGAGTTGTAGTATGGTACCTACTTACATCATTGTATGATAGGTTACATTCTTGAACATTTGGATTACATGCATCAGTCTTGTAGATTGATTACAAGAACAGATCGAGTATGTTCGACTATATGTGGTTATGCGTATTGCTAGTTGCATGTGGCAATGTGTGCAATGGAATAATGGTTGTTGTCATGCATGAGGTCATAACATTCATTGTTTATATGGATTTGCATTGATGATTGGATCCTAGTCAGAGTGATGTTTATGTGTTGATACATTTCTTGGGGTGTGCCTATATGTTGTTATGATTATGTTATACATGTATCATGCTAATTTGGTAATATTGCAGACAAGTATCCTCACCGAGCTATACTAAGGTATGTTGGTTTATTGTGATTTGGTTTATCTGACATATTATGCCTTTCCGGAAGAAATATAAAATGGATAGCAAGATGGTTGACTATAGAGACTCTCCCTACGAATCCAAAGAGCAGTATGGTGTTGGAAACCCCTCTAATTTTAAAGTTACATTGAGAAGTTTAAAGGAGGAGATAAGGAGTTATAAGGCAAATGACATAATCATACATTCACAGGAAAAGTTAGCAAAGGTGAATGTAGTAATACTTCAGAGCTTGTCATATTTGTAGTGACAAGGACTACTACGGATCAGTCATGAGCAGGAAGATAAAACTAATGGGGCATATAGTAGTAGATCACATGGTGTTCGCCAATCAGATAGAGAGGACAAAATCCGAGATGGAAAATTGTTGGACACTCTGGAGAGGAGAAGGGATAGGCACATGTATGAATCTAGTTCCGATTCAGATAGGGACTATGATCGTCATCAATATCATCCTTATAGGAGGAATGATAGGGGATACTTGCCAAATGAATTTAAGAAGGAAAACCCACCTACTTTTGATGGAGAGAAAAAGAGATCATAGGATGCAGAGGCATGGCTTCTTGGTATGAAGAAATTCTTCAGGTTGCATGACTACTCGGAGAACATGAAAGCTAGAGTGGCTACTTTCAGTCTTAAAGGTCAAGCATACATCTAATGGGAAGACATGAAGAATTTTAGGGAAATAAATGAGGAAGATATATCTTGGAGTGAATTTGAGTAGCTATTCAAGAAGAAGTATTTTTAGAGAGATACTTCAATGATAGGGAAAAATAATTCTATCAATTAAAGATGGGATCCATGACAGATGATGAGTACACCAGTAAGTTCTTGAAACTGTTGAGGTGTGTGCCTTACCTCAAGGGGGAGAAGGCTAAGATTCATAGATTCATTAGTGGAGTTTGATGAGCCTAGATCATTGGAGGAGGCTAGCTAAAAACTGAAGCATTGCTATGAATAATTGAAGCACCAAACTAAGACAAAGCTAGATTGGAGAGGTAAAACAAAGAACAAAGGAAAATGGGACAAGAAGTGAATAATACCACAAGATTAAGGTAACAAGGAGAATGTTGCACCACATAATAGGTTCAATGCATTAGATAGAGGATAGGGACACAAATCCGAGGAGCAGAATAAGGAGCCTGTGCAATGTTGGACTTGTGGAGGAGATCATCACAAGAGGGATTAAGTACAAGAGTGGTAGGCCTAAGATATACAGTGCACAGGAGGCACAAACTGTTGGAGACATTGGTCAACGTATTCCACGTATCTATGCAACCTTAGATAACAAACAAGTAGAGCATCAGAAATCTATCATTGAGATGGATGAGTCTTGGTTAGTGTAGTTGGCTACAGGTATGAAGAAGTGAGTTCATCATTGGGTAAGAGCTTGTGCATTTGACTTAAATGGTATGCCTACCGCAACACATTTGAATGTTTTACCGTTGGGTTCATACAATATTTTATTTGGCATGTCGTATTTACATAAAACTAAGGTTGACTGCTATGACAAAGCTATTGAGTGTGTTGATGACAATGGAGAACCAAGAGGCTTGCAGGGTAAGAAGAAAGCCACATCAATTAGGATGGTGACAACTATGCAAGCAAAGCGTAACCACGGGAAAGGGTGCAAGCTATTTGCAGTACATATTTCTAGTGATAAGGGTAAGGAGGTTGAGGATGAGATGTGTTAAGTAAGTACCCGATTTTATAGCAGTTCAGGGATGTATTTCTCGAGGACATTACAGAGTTGCCACTTGATAGGGAGGTAGAATTTTCTATTGAGTTAGTGCCAGGGACAACTCCATCATTGAAAGCACCTTACAGGATGAGCACACTTGAGTTGGTTGAGTTAAAGTTGTAGCTAAAGGAAATGTTGGACAAGGGATACATTAGGCCAAGTGTATCACCTTGGGGCACACCAGTCTTGTTTGTGAGGAAGAAAGAACCCTTAGATTATGCATTGATTATAGGCAGTTGAATAAAGTGACTATTAAGAACATATATCATTTGTCGAGGATTGATAATTTCTTCAATCAGCTGAAGGGAGCAGTAGTGTTCTCGAAGATTAACTTGAGATCCGGATACCATCAAGTACACATCAAAGAGGAGGATATATACAAGACTGCGTTTAGGACCAGGTATGGGATTATGAGTTTGTTGTTGTTCCATTTGGCTTAACAAATGTTCCAACTACATTCATGTGTTTGATGAATAGTGTGTTGCGTCCATATTTGGATAAGTTTGTTATTGTGTTCATTGATGATATACTGGTATATTATAAGAATGAGGAAGAGCATGCCGAGCACTTAGAAAAAATATTGAGGTTGTTGAGAGAGCATTATTTTATGCTAAGCTCAACAAATGTAGCTTCTTTCAGACTGAGGTACACTATTTGGGACATGTTGTCTCCAAGGAGGGCATTGCAGTAGATCTAGAGAAGATAAGGGCCATCATGGAGTGGGTAGTCCTAAGAGTGTGGATGAGATGAGATGAGATGGAGGTTCATCAAGAACTTCTCAAAGATTGCTTATCCCATTACATGATTGCAAAGAAAAGGTAAGAAGTTCGAATGGACTAAAGATTGTGAGACTAGCTTTGAGCAGCTCAAGCAGTTGCTAACACATGCACCAGTGCTATAGATTACAGATCTAGACACAGAGTTTGCAGTATGTACATATGATTGCAAGAGAGGGCTTGGTGGAGTCCTTATATAGGATGGAAAAGTGGTATGTTATGAGTCCCAGAAACTAAACGAGCACGAGCATAACCACTCGACGCATGATCTTGAGCTAGCGGCGATTATACATGCATTGAAGATGTGGAGGCACTGTCTTCTTGGAAGGCAATTTGTGCTTATGAGTGATCGCATCGGATTGAGGTATTTGTTTGACCAGTTGAATTTGAATGCTAGGTAGGCTAGATGGTTGCCCATGATCAACGAGTTCAATTTTGAGATCAGGTACATCAAAGGTAAGGAGAACAGGGTGGTAGATGCTCTCAGTAGACGAATACAGATACATCACTTGGCAGCTATGAGATCTTATGGGACAAATTTACATGATAGGATCTTGCAAGAAGGACAACAGGATGTTAGATATATGGAGATTGTGCATAGGTTGCAGTAGGGTATAGGTACAAGTACATGTGATAGTACAAGTACAGGTAGTAGTACAGGTACTGGTGATGGAACAGGTACATGTACAGGTATAGGTTCAGGTGCAAGTGCACATGACTTGGATTATGTTTTGCAGTAGATGGATTGGTCAGGTTCTGAGACAGGATATATGTGCCAGATGACAGTGATCTCAAGAAGGTGATATTGAGAGAGTTTCATGTGAAACCGTATTCAGGTCACCCAGGTTACCAGAAGACATTGACAACTGTGAAGAGATCTTAATATTGGCCGAGTCTGAAGAGGGATGTAGTAGAGTTTGTGGCTAGATGCTTTGATTGTCAGCAAGTGAAGGCTGAGTGTAAACATCCAGGTGGACTGTTATAGCCTATTGCGATTCCGGAAAGGAAATGGGAGGTCATTTCCATGGATTTCATAACAGGGTTAACAAAGATAATGAAGCAACATGATTCCATCATGGTCATTGTGGACATGTTAACAAAGGTTGCACACTTTGTTTCGATAAAGTCTACATTCTCAGCTAGTGATGTGGCACAGGTATTCATCAAAGATGTGGTTAAACTACATGGTGTCTCGAAGAAGATCGTGTCAGACAGGGATGTGAAGTTCACTTCCAAGTTTTGGAAGGATTTATTTGTAGGTTTGGGCACAGAGTTGGCCTTCAACACAACTTATCACCCGCAAAAAGATGGAAAAACGGAGAGGGTCAATAGGATATTAAAGGACATGTTGAGGATGTATGTGATGCATCATCAATGCAAGTGGGAAGAGTATCTCCCTTTTGTAGAGTTCACATACAAAAATGGTTATCAGGAGTCACCGAGGATGAGTCCTTTTGAGGCATTTTATGGGCGGAGTTGTAACACTCCCATTACTTGGAGTGATCTGGTTAGCAGAGTATTGATTGGACCAGATATGTTGGCAGACATGGAACAAGAGATGCAGGTGATCAAGAAGAATCTCAAGGCAACGCAAGATAGGTAGAAGAGTTATGAAAACATGAACATGTTGTTCAAGGAGTTCTAGGTTGGGAAACAAGTGTACTTGTGCATCAAACCGAAGAAAAGCGCCTTGTGGACTGGCTCATGTGCCAAGTTGGCACCACGATTTTTTGGACCCTTCAGTACTATTGAGCGGATTTGGCTAGTATCCTATTGACTTGCACTGCCTCCGACAGTGAAAGTCCACGATGTTTTCCATGTATCTTTGCTTAAGAAGTATGTTAAGGATGATGATCATGTGATTGCATGGTTTGTATTGTAGGTGGAACCAAATGGAGAATTCTAGCTGGAACCTCAGTGTATATTGCAGAAAAAGGTGCTCATGCTCTAGAATCGAGCAATAGAGAAAGTTAAAGTGCAATGGAAGCACTTTGGGCCCAATGAAGCTACATGGAAGATGATGGACCAGATGCGGGCCATGTATCCTTCCTTGTTTGTTGGTTGAGGCAAAGCAGCTTGACATGTTGGTTTGGTATTTTCTTATGGTGGTTTGGTGATTTCTTATGGTGGTTTTGTGATTGCTTATGGTGGTTTAGTATTTTCTTATGATGGCTTGGTATATGCTTTATGGAGGTTTAGTATTTTCTTATGTTGGTTTAGTATATGCTTTATGGTGATTGATATATGCTTTATGATAGTTGATATATGCTTTCTGATAGTTGATATATGCTATATGATGTTTTGATATATATGCTTAGATATGGTGTTAATATATGTTTGATGTATGTTTTGATATATGATTTGGCATATGTTTTGGTATATATATTTTGATGATGCTGTTATATGTACACCAGTGTATGGATGTAAACACTGTAATGCGCTGTGTTATTAATCTCCACTATGCGTTATGGGTGTCATGTTATTATGCTATCACATGGTTATGTTATCATGATGTTATGATGTCATATGAGTTGGCACTCAATAGGATAATCATTGTAAATACCGCATTGAGCTATGTTATAAAGCTCCAATATGTGGTATGTTGTCATTATGTTTTGTCTTGAGCAAGTCTTTCATTGTAAAGACTGCATCGAGCTGTGTTATAAAGCTCCATAAGCAGTATGTCTTATTTCAGTAGGTTGCTGAGGTATATATGTGATTGAACATCGAGGATGGTGTCCCCCAAGGGGGAGGGTTCAATAACAACCCTGGTGAAAATTCTATGTAATAAAGTTAAAAACAATAACCACGAATGAATGGGACACTTCCAAGCTGAATGTTGGGCAAGACATCCTAGGGGGTGTTCATTTGGTTGTTTATGGCTAAGGAAATTGGCAAAGGAATTTTGGCACATTTATTTATGAAAATAATGGAAATTAGGAGAAAAAGGAGGTGAAAGGTCACAAATTGCATGTGAGGAGGAAAATGAAGGAAAATAATGGAAAATGAAGAAAATAGAGGCCTCGTTCATAAAAAGGCTTCTAAGGATCAATTGGTAACCTTTTGTCAGTTTAGTGTTGGAGCTCTCTCTCATTATTCTCTCTCTCATACTCTTGGATACTTAGAGTTTTCTTGGAGCACTTTTGGAGGGTGTGGCATACTTGGATTCTTGGAGAAAGAAGGCAAAGAAAGAGCAGGAAAGTGTAATAAGGCATCGACATCAGTAGCTACATCAAATTTCTTGCATGTACCAAGTTGCATGTATGCTTTCTTCACTAGTTTTGGCATGCATGGCTTATGCATGTGGTTCGTTGGTTGTGATCTGTCATTGGCATGGAGGGTGGTCGGGGTTGAAAGTGGATTGCCTAGCCTTGCCCTTTTCTAGATAGACATGGTGATTGTGGATTTATTTCCTTGTTGTGTTTTTTATTGGTTCTCATGTTTCCTTAGGTTGGGTTGAGTTACTAGTCCCATAGCCTTGGTTGGAAAAATGCTTTGCAGCCCTGGAACAACTTGGGTTGAGTTACTAGTCCCGTACCCTGGGTTGGAAAAACACTCTGGAGCCCTCGGTGGGTTAAGTTACTAGTCCCATAACCTTGGTTGGACAAATGCTTTGGAGCCCAATAAAATATGTGGGCTGAGTTACTAGTCCTGTAGCTAGGTTGGAAAAATGCTCAGGAGCCCTGAATGGCTAGGATAGAGATCGATCTGATGATGGTTTTGGTGATGTCCAACCATGAGGTGGAATCACTATTTAATGGGTTGAGGTGGATGGCCTCTGGAAGCCCTATATGAGTTTTGATTGATGTTTTCTATGAGATCCCACATTCATTCTTGGAATATGGCACGAGGGTGAATGTATGAAGAGAGATTTGGCTCAACCATTCTACGGTCAGGTGGAACATGGTAGTCCCATATTTGGGTGGTTCATTGCATTCATTAATGAGAAATCCTTTCCCTTGATTTCCATGTGTAAAGGTACTGATGTATTTATGCATTTGCTGGCTGTTATGTTTATTGTATTTCTGTTCCTATTATGTTGGTTATATGCACATTTCATGATAACAACTATGTATGGCTCTCAGCCTATTTTTACTTGTATGTGAATGGATAATGTGTCTATGACCTAATAGATGATAATGCAACAAAAGGCATGAAGGAACAATGGTTCATAGCAATTCTTAGACAAGTATGAGATCTCTACACTTAACTATGTTATTTACACATGTAGATTACATGTCGATGTTATGTTTGACGAAATGCCTGTCATGGCTAGTAGGGATCCAATGAAGGTCTTGAACAAGTGTTTGCTTTAGTGCTTTCATTTCCATGTTACTTTACTGATTTGAAGAGATGTATCAGTTTTAGGAAGTGTCCTGGGCTCTGAGCCTGAAAAAGTGGCTTAAATCCCTAGGTCACTAGCACGACACTAACAATTTTGGTCCATAATGGCTGCCAGACAGGCCTATGGGAGTGACTTTAGGTTTCTGGTCGCTCCCTTGCTCATAACATGAGAGCGACTATGGCCTAAGAGACCTAAAACAACAGTGGGACCTAGGGACATGTTTTCTGAGTGGCTGACTTGTCCTTTGAGGTTCTGTTGATGATGTTGGATGTCTGTATGGTGTGTTTCCATTAGTTCCACTTCCCTAAGGTGACTTAGGAGGTCGAATCATATCATAGTGGCCTCTCATCACATATTTACCCCGGCTAGCCGGTTGATTGGGTGGATGTTGGAGGAGGGTGTTACATACTAGCCATGACAAGCATTTTGTCAAACAAGTCACAAATATGTAATCTACAGGTTTAAATAATAGATCTGAGCGTAGGGGTCTCATCCTTATTTGAGATTCACTATGAAGCATTGATGCCTCAACACATTAGCTGCAGTTTCATCCATTAGACCATAGATACATTGTTTATTCATTTTCAAGTAAAAACATGATATGAGCGAAACCTATCCACTGTCATAATACATGTTCATAAACAACATAATAGCAAAAACAATACCAAAGAAACAACAAACATATAAGCCACATATAAACCAATAAATTTACACATACGATACTAAGGAAAGAACCTCTTATTATTGAATGCAAAAGCCAACCCGGTATGGGACTACCACGTTCCAACCGACCATAGATTGGTTGAGGCAAATATCTCTTCAGCCAATCACCCTCGTGCCATATTCCAATCATAAATGTGGGACTCAAACCAAAGGAACCAATTAGGGCATCCCAAGGCTACACCACCTCACCCTCATTAATAGAAACCAAGATTTATCACAATCCACACCAATCACTAGGCCAACATAATAAACATGTAATAACAAGATTTACCATGATATCCACCAGATCACTAGGCCAAAACAAGCATGGATGCCACAAGATTTCTCCACCTACACCATGAGGAATTTTCCTATCTCGTGTCTCAGGATTTACTGCAATCCACACTGGATCACTAGGCCCTAAACCGAGACCCACTCTCTAGGCTTTACCGCATATCCCATCCTAAGATTACTAGGCTTGATGGAGAGTACCCACCTCTAGGATTTACGTATATCCCACCATTCACTGGTTGACGATTCCTAGGCCCATCAAGGCACACAATACTTGGCTTTACCACAACCCACAATCTAGTTCATGGGTCACTAGGCTAGTGGATTTACTGCAATCCATAGTTTGATCCAAGGATCACTAGGCCATGTGTTCTTTCTTTCGGAGATCCAACTCACTCAGCTTTGAATCCATCCAACGATCCAACTCAACCAAAACATAAGAACCCTATCACACAATGGCTATGCGGGAATAGGAAGGTTAGGATAAAAATACTGTCACACCTGGAAAAACCCATGCCATAACAAAAAAGGAACTGCATGCAATACTATGCATGCCAAATCTATCAAGAAAAATGCACATGCAAATCGTTACCCACAAAGAATCCTGCTGCAGCTGCTTGATCATGTTCTTCCTTTCTTAATATTTTCTTCCTCTTTTCCTTCTTGCTCCAAATTCAAGTATGCTACATTCCTCCAAGAGTGCTCCAAGAAAACTCTAAGTGCCCAAGGGTATGAGAGAGAGAGAGAGAATAATGAGACAACTCCAAAATTGAACTGACAAAAAGTTCATGAACTGATCCTTATAAGCCTTTTTATCAATGAGGCCTATATTTTCTTCATTTTCCTCCTCACATGCAACCTGTGACCTTTCACCTTCCTTTTCTCCTAATTTCCTTTATTTTCATAAATAAATGTGCCAAAAATGCCATTTTGTCTTTCCAAAGCCTTAGGCATTTCCTTTCGCCAAAATAACCGAAATGAACACACACTATGATGTTTTTCCCACCATTCAACTTGGAATATGTGTCCCATGGCTGCGGCCTTATATATTTTTACATGGAATTTTTAACCAGGGTTGTTATAGTAGAAGACCATCATAGAAATAGTTAACATGCTCGAGGTATTGTCTTAGGTATAGAGTTCATATTTTTTTATACATAAGTCACTGGTAATAAAACTTATTTTGGTGTGCGCAGAAGGGGAGTGTGGGAGGAAGGTTATGATGAGAAAGGGCATGTGGGAGAGTTTGTGTCCCTTGTTCCACAAATCTATTTTTTGAAGACGCCTTCCTTCCCCCCTTCTCAAAGGACTTGGGAAAAATGCTACCAATGTCAATGTTAGGCAGAGCACTAGCAGTGTCAGGCCTAGGCAAGCAATGTCAGTGACAAAATGACTAGTTACAAAATTAGCCATTTTTTCATTTTAAATTGATTTATGAGGCACTAATAAATAAGAAAATAAAAGTGCACTCCACTAGGGCTATTATGTCCCATCAAAGTGTTATAGGCCAATCAGAAATACATTTTTAAAAAATTACAATTTTTTAAAATAATTTAAGGAAAATCATAAAAAAATAATCTCAAAACTTTGGTTAAAATTACTTAAAAGCCACAACAAATCAGCAAACTAATCAAGAGTCAAGGGAATTTGACAGCGAGGCGAGTGTTATAATCCCTGGCAGAGGCAAGGACTAAAAAATGGATTTTTTAAATGTTATGGTACAAAAAATTTGATTAAGATGACATTATAATTCTATTTTTTTAATTATTTGTATAGATTATGATTTATTATATATTATATAATTTTAATTTACTATTGTTAATGTTGTGTTATATATTTTATATATTAAGTTGTGTTTCTCATTTAATACAAAAAGAAAAATAATAAAAATAAATTAAATTGTTAGAATAATGAAACACATTTTATAAAAATTGTAGGTGAAGTGAGTAAAAGATAAAAGAGGACAATATTGGCCCAAGGGGAAAGGAGCCAATGGTGGAAATATGAGTTTTTAGACATTAGGCAAGGTTCATTTCCCATGAGGACCTAGCCTAGACCCACGAGGGCACCTTGAGGTAGTGTTCAAACATGTGGCTGCACACACTTATACTATATTAAATGGCCTCGTGACTCGTGCACACACAAGTGGATCAAAGCCCACTCTCAAGTCCTCCTTTTCAAAAGGGGTGACAAGTGCAGGGCATGATCCTGAATCTCAGAGGATAGGAAGAAGTATCCTATTCATGGAGTTTAGAAAAGACAACAAATAACCAAACAAAAAATTATGCTCTTCTCTAAGGTATATCCCCCACGTTTCTTTTCTCCCTTTGTAAGCTATTGGTGGTGGGTGACTCAAAAATGCCAATTAGACATCTAAAGTTTGAAACCTCTCCCTTAGATACTAAAATGAACTCCATATTTCAGGTGCATTGGCATGGTTTAGATTATATCTTGGTGGTCTATCCCTTCCATGTCTTAAGACACAATAACACAAGGACATACATGTTAGCTAAGTTTTCTACTTGTGAGGAGGTGGGCTCACTAGACACTAATGGAGGTTGGAATTACAAGGCATCCCATAAATTTGATGACACTTGTCATCTATGTTCACACCACTTTGTGTGTCATAGGGACAAGTTAGGGGGTACCTTAGAAGAAGTTAGTGCCTATGAGTTTATGAACTCCTTGAAGGTTGCATTAGTCATGCTCGTCATTCTTATTATGGTAATTAATACCATGCATGCTTGGGATGATGCAAGATCACCATGGTATTTGCTTGGATGAGTTTATGAACTCTTTCAAGGTCACATTACTTATGTATATCATTCTTCCTAGGGTAATAAAGGCCATATACACTTGGAATGATATAGGGTCACCATGCTATCTTTTGGTTCATGTTTGGGAATTGTTTGTGTTGCACTGTTTCATTATGGAGCAAGGGTTGAGCTTTAGGGGGAATGTGTACAAGGCTTGTTCTTCTTAAGGATAATTGTGTCTAGTTTACAACGAGAATGGTGGTTCGGTGGAGGAAGGCAACCTCCCTTCCCATCAACAACATAGAGAATCTCCAAGAGAGCATTCTTCAACTCTAGATTAGCATTCGATTGTTCTATGTGCAATGGAATTCATTAATGGAGGTGCTCATTTACCACAGGTAACAACTTCAACATGTAGGAGATGAATTATATAGTTTCTGTGGCTAGATGGGGGAGTTGCAATTGATTTACGCGCTAGGTAAACAATCTTTTTCTTAATTTCTTAATTCTCACCTTTAGGTGTTCTCTACTTTTTCATATTTGAATGTCGAAATCCCAGTGGAACTTGTTGACACAGTGGAATAGGGCTAGACTCCTTTTCATTAGTTATTATGCAACTAAAATTTTGTATTTTTTAAGGTTTCCTTTAAAGAATTTCCACTATAATATACTTTGGTTTAGTTGCTTGGTGGATGATTTTGCATAGTTGTGTCATTTTGATAACAATCCTATTTCTAGCTGTTAGCATCTATATTTCCATTTCTAGACCCCATAATGATGTGATTGTTGTGTTCCCGGATACAGATTTTGATTATTAATATATTCCCTAACTATTGTTAAAAGGAAAAAGATAAAATATGACAAAATCACTTAGTAAAGCTTGAGGTTTTTCTTATAAAAATCCATGTTCAGATCTCCTTAAAATAAAAGTTAGGTGTAAAAGTTTATAAAATTATGTAATATGTATAACATATGATAGATTAAGCACCTTCTCTCTCTCTCACACACAGGATTTATTATTTACATTGTAGTGCATAACAAAAACATTTACAAACATTTACAAATTTAAAACAAATATAAAAAAGGCTAACAAATCACCAAAAAAATAATTAATTAGTTAAAATAAAGAAATTGCTTCCCCATGGGTGGTGTCAAACTCAACATAATATATGTGGGATAATGGAGGCAGAAATTGATCTACACCACACATTTAGCATGGGTACAACAAGATGCTTTGTGCAAAGGCATTAACACACAACAAAATGAAGGGTGGTGGTTGTTTTGATGGGTTGGTGGCTTGTAAGCTCTGGCTCTCTCATGTTAGTACTTTGTGTTGTGTCCTTGTAATCATGGTTGTGAAGGTGAAATAAATGCATAGAGGGGGGGACTTAAGTTTAAGAAGGAATGGAAATTTTTGCAAATTGGGAATTATTTCTCTTTTGTTCAGTCCCACTTTAGCTATTTTGGAGTTCCCCCCTTTTGTTATAAATTATTTTGAAAAATAATTTGGCGAGAGGCTTGAAATTGGTCTCCACTGTTTTCTTAATTTACGAAGCTGATATCTATAATTTTGACCTTGGATATCACTCCCAACATGTTCTTTATTCTTTTACCTTTCCAATGAGATCTCATTGTGGAAAATAAACAACCAAAACTCAAGCTTAAAAATGACCTTTGAAAGTTCATGACTCAACCGCCTTTGATTTGCATGAAATGACTTAAAAACCATTGATTTGATCCACATAAATAATTTTTTTTTGTTTATAACTTTTCCCTACTCATCCCACATACATTATGGGAGAATACCAACATTAATATACAAAGAAATGATCTCCTCATATTACTTATTTGCAAAGTATAAAGAGTCACGTGACCTTACACATGATGTAGTTTTTCATGGCCATCTCATTGCCCAATCATCATGTTGAGTCATTGTCTAGTCATTTAGTGTCCAATTATTGCCTTCCAAGTGTCACCCTATGATGTATCAATTGGTTATGGAGTTTCATAAAAAGATATGCCAAAGGTACTTAGGATATAAATAATATGAGAAATATTAAAAATGCTAAGGTGAGGTATTAAAATTCATATTGTTTTGTATGGAAATCATATATAGAAAGTCAATAAACTATGAAAGAGTGGTCAATCTAATTATATAGGATAGAGATATTTATTTCTTTTGGTTGTGTTCCCTAACCATATCGCTAGAACCGAACTGCCAAATCCTTCTTATTTGCTCGGATCCATAATCCTCGCTTGTGAATGATCAATTCAATTCAAGTGTTTGTGGTCCTCTCCATTTAAGCATTTTTTTTACTTTCAGGGATATAAAATTCTTAATCATTAATTATCCTATTTGAGACTGAAGAAGATTTAATTCGACTAAAATGATTTATATCCATTAAATCTGACTATGTATTTGCTCAAACTTTCATAAAAGCTGGCAATGAAGAAGATATTGAGATTGTTATGTATTTTCTATCCATTAAATTTGACTATATATCTGGTCAGACTTTCACAAAATTTTCACGAAGCATGGCTATGTAGATCATATGGGGATTGTGAAAGAAACTTACTCAGGGTGTTTGACTTTCATTTCAATAACATTGTCCAAATAACTTTAGTAAAATCATCAATAAATAAAATAAAGTACCTTTATCCTCATGCACTATTTATTCTTGTAGGACCAAAAATGTTAGTGTGAATTAACTCCAAAGTTTTAGAAGATGAAACTTCATTTTTTTAAAACTAAACCCTTGCCTACTTACCAAACTAACACGACTTGCAGATTGAATTGTGAGGTTTTCATAGCCTTGGTAAGCATATGACTGCCCTTAACTTACGGATCTTGAATAGGCTATTGAAATTTTCATTCCACAACCTTTTGTGCCACAACCATGTTTGTTTTTTCTTGCCCAAGTAGCAATTCACCCTAGAATCATCAAACATGCGAACGTTGTTATGAGTCTTGATTTCCTTCCCTACCAACTTTCCATTCTCTACTTTTCGTATTTCATAATCTTTAGAGAAAATAATCACATCATGGCCATTTCCACACATTTGTATTACACTCAGTAGGTTTTACTTGAGACCATCCACATACAAAAAAATTCGGGCCTTGGTATTTTCATCTAGTCTCACTAGGCCCTTTCCTTTAATTTGTGTTAAGAACTTGCCATCTCTAATGCTATCATATCTGTCCAACTTGTACCCACCATGAGACCTACTACCATATGCTCCATTAGTTCTATCCTCCTGTCCAGGACTGATCCTAATTGGTCACTGTCTCTGCAAGTATGACAAACTATGAAGGATAACTGCATTGACCTCTGCTTGTTTCTCATGTGCCCTTGCAAGTCTCTCTTGTGACTAAATGATTCAGTCATCATCTACTTTACAACTTCTTATTTCTGCCTTCAAACTTCTCAAAGTGTTTGCTATATTAGGAGAGTACCCATCACCATGTTGCTCATCTGATCGAGAGAGTCTTGTGACTTGTAGTATATCATTTTTCTAGTCATCTTTGATCTTTGATCTTTTTGTTTCTGAGATCAATAAAGCGGCCTAGCCATTGGAGTAGGGTCTAGAGATGTAGCCCGAGAGGGGTGAAATCTGTTATCACTTGATTGCTCTCTTTTTCATTTGTACCATGTTTGATTTCATATGATTTTGTTTCATATTTAAGTTCATTAAAAACTTAACTATTCACCTTTGAATAAGTTATAATCTAAGTGACTGTTTTAAAGACACAAATTTATCAAACTTGCAAAGTGTCAGAGGATGATCGATTTACAGATCAAAAGGGGTAGAAGAGTGAGCTACATGTGATGACATGAGTCTAGTTTGTGATTTGGGCCTTCCAATGTTTGGATATTTTGAATAAATATCTCAACCCCCCAAATCTAGGTGTCCTCTCAAATTTTGATGCCCATAAGGGTTCTCATGCCAACACAATCTAATGCATTAATGTATGGGGCTGGGTAGCGATCCTCCTCTACCAATCTCACAGATTGCATTCAATGTAGAGAGGAAGGTGGTAAATAGACGAGGTATTGGCATTCATACCATGCTTGGGACATGGAATCATACATTATTCCATAGAGGAATATTTATTCTCACATTCAAACTACTTAGTAGGTGGCCAGGCTCTGTTTCGTTTGCAGAGCAATAAAGCATATGGAGCTTGGTGTCGAGGGAAAACAATTCTCCTACATGATAATTATAGTCTGTGAATGAGGGCATGCCATGAAAGGAGGGTGAGGAAGAGGCTGCCAGCCTCCACCTCCCTGAAATGACAAGGAGTGGAACGATTTGATGAAGATTTTCCACTGCATATCAGATGCTTGGTTGCAACTATGGAAGCACAGGAGCTCAAGAACACTAGAAATGATCACTTGACAGTCAAGAACTTGCTTGGTCACCATCTGAAGGATTAGGAAGATTTCGTATGAGTAATGGAAATTAGATTTGATGAAATCAATATCTACCTAGTCCAGACTCGGTTGACTCTAAGGGTTCTATTAAGAACTTTGGGAATTCAACTCCCTCCTCCAACCCTTCTCTGGCTTCCTCCAACTTGCTAGACAACTCAGATAATAAAAACTCACTCCATCAAGGTACCAAGCTTGCCATCCATGAACATACAAGGTACTAGAAAAATAAGGAAAAACAACCAAGTAGTCCCCACTCTTTCAGATATGTGGAGAAGGAACAAACTTCAACCAACAAGACAATTGTTGAAGGTAATATGAAGGGCGAAACTTGGCAGTTGGAGGCCAATGCTTGCTCTGATAAAGTGTTTTTTGAGTGGGAATGACCTCCATTATTACTAGAAGGTTATTATGATCCCTTCTAGTATCTTTCTCAACATGATTGGGATCACTAATTATCTTTACGAAAGACTTTCTCATCCTCTACTACTCTACTGTTTTTCTTATAGTATTTTGTTGTCTTTGTCCACTCATTTTCTTCTACATTTGTTTTTGTAATGGTTCTATGATGTGAAAAATTGGTCTTAGGACTCTTAAGGAGACCATTTGGTTTCCCACTTAAGGACAAATGGTTGCTTCCAAGAATGTTCTAGGCCAAGAAGGTTTTTGCAGACAAAATGAACTCATCTCAAACACAATCCATTCATGTTTATCCGTGCATGTACACTATGTAAACTTTTGATATTATAATGAATTTTTTCTTGCTTACAAAATGTGTGTGTGTGTGTACATAATTATGAAGAACTAATATAGATTTATGTTAATTACAGATTGTCCAAGTGCATAGAGAAATGAAATCTCTCAAGGTGCAAACCTTTCCTCAATTGTCACACTCAAAAATAGGTTTGCATCTTGATATGTTTGTTCCATCTCATTGCTTGGTAGATCTAGATTTAAGATGAATCCATGCTAGTAATCTATGATTCTCTCTTAACTTCTACAGTATATTACAAAATAAACATCATCTCACACATATACATATTGAAGTATGCTTATCTCTTATGACTTGTTATACAAAAAGAACTCATCTCATATGTATATACATTTAAGAGTATATAAGAGAAAAATAATAATTCAATGATACTTGCAATTTGTTAAAACTAATGGAATATTAACCATCCTAGTTCCTTGTATAAAATTGGAGTATATAAAAATGTAAAAATTATTTAGAGGACGTAAGGCATAAATTTGATCAACACTCTTATCCATCAAGATTATTTATTATCACATGTTATTTTTAAAATGTTTTATATTTATTTTTTCCCATCATTTAAAATTGTGTGTGTGTTAAAGTAACATCATATAAATAGGAGTGGTGGGGGAAGTGGGGAAGGGGCTATTTATCCTTTACTTCAGTGGAAAAGTAGAATTATCATATACATATGATATGTGATTTGGATCAAATAATTAGGTAGAGGCTTATGCACTTCTCCAAGGATGATAATTTTGCAATACCCTCCTCCCACACTTACCCAAGCTAGTTGGTCCACCTAAGTAAATATGTGATGAAGAGTTACTATGATATGATTCAACTCCCCAAGTGCATTTAAGGAAGTGGAATTGACAAATCAAAACCAAACTAACCTTCCTTAGGAGCTATAGGCCCCCTAAGGGTTAACCAACCACTCCAGGTGCCCAAACCCTGAGTTAACTTGCTTTTTAACTAAACTAAACCCCCATTTTCTCCCATGACAAACCCTCCATGCAAATTTACCCCTCCAGTCACTCCCGCAACAAGGCCTCCATGCGACTGTGAACTTTTTTGCCCAGTTCTGTACCACCGATTGCGAGATTTAAGCCACTTTTTCAGGCTAGTCTTCAGACCACTGCCTAGAACTTCATAAAACTTTCCAGAACAATGAATGACACCAGGAAAAATACTTTCATACAAAACTTAGACAAGAAATTTCCCTAACTAGGCCTATCCATGACATACATTTCATCAAACACATCATGAACATGTAATCTACAAGTCATAATTACATATATGATCATAGGGATCTCATACGTATTTGAGAATCGTCAATAAGGTTTGATGCCCTGTCACAATAGCTGAATTACATCTATTAGGTCACTTATTCATTAACATTTCATCTACTAACCAAAACATGATGAGAGCCATAACTCAAATATGTCATTAACCATGTTTGTAACCCACATATATCTGGATAAACAAAAATAATAGAACAACCATCTTAGCCACATAATAACACATACATTTACACATAGAACACAAGAATAAAAGAGATCTTATTAACATGTGCAAATCCAACCAAGTCAAGGACTTCCACATACCACCTAACCATAGATTGGGCTAAACCAAATATTTTTTCAGCCAATCACCCCCATGCCATATTCCAAGCATGAATGTGGGATCTCATGGAATAAACCAAGAAAGCCAAACCAGGGTTTCCAGAGGCCAAACTACCTCAACCCTCAACCAGTGATTCTACCTCACGGCCAGACATCACTAACCATCACCAGATCGGTCTTTATCCAAGTTGTTTAAGGTTTCATAGAATTTGTTCCAACCTAACTTCCAAGACTAGTAAATCAACCCACAACTGTCGTTGAGCTCCATAGCGTTTGTCCAACCAATGCTTCTAGGACTAGTAACTCAACCTAAGTTGTTACAGGGTTTCTAGAGTGTTTTTCCAACCAAGGCTCTAGGAACTAATAACTCAACCCATAGTCATAAGGAACATGTGAACCAACCAGAAAACAAAAGGTAAAACCCACAACACCATGGCTATCTAGGGAATGACAAGGCTAGGAAAAACCACTTTTAACCTAGACAATCCTCCATGCCAATGACAGATCATAACCAAATAACCACATGCATATTCCATGCATGTCAAAACTAGCAATGAAATCATACATACAACTGTGTACCTGCAAACAAAACCCATTTTCATTAGGGAATTTTTGAGGTCTAAAATGGGTATCCTAAGGAAATAATAAAATAATAACCAAACCAATAAAATAATATTTATGAATTTGCAATTCACTTTTTGCACCATAATCCATGTAACCATGGTTAAATTCAATTGAATAGCTGTACCAAAATAAAATTAATAAAAACACTGTATTGATGTGACTATATATAAGAATGAGAGTTTCAAGAAAAAAGTCATTATCATTCAACAACTAATGCATTTGTCATTTGTACTTAAATAATGTATAATATGTTATAAATATAAATTCATAAACTCTTAATTGTATAATATATCACTAATTAAAATTTA
>APFE031199086.1:3462-71706 GCA_000404065.3 Pinus taeda
CCCTCTCTTTGTATGAGGGTATTGTATTTGAGGCGGCGATATAGATGTGTATTCTGTGTGTGTGTGAGTGAGAAACAAAGAGGTGAGACTGTGAGAGAAAACAGAGGATATTACAGCGGCTTTGCTATAGGTTGTGTCTCTTCAATTTGCTGGATAATAGAAAGGAAGGACTGGCTGTTCGAGGTGGACGTAGCCCAAACTGGGTGAACCACGTATATCTGTGTCTCTCTTGTTTTGTGCGTTTTCTGTGTTTATATTTCTGCAATATTTTATGTGTTCCATTGCTCCGTAATATATAATTTTCTAACATATGCAACACTTACCCGGGTACCCCCAATCGAAAAGGAAGCCAGAACCCTGCACTTGTAGATCTTCCAATCTGTTCGAGGTTCTGAACTGACAGAGAGAGCAAGCCCGCAAGAAGCAAGGAGAAAAATGGAGTTGGCGCCCAGGAATGAAAGTGAAAAATGCAACATAGCACCCGAGCGCTGGATTGATCTAACCCGGGAATGATCTTATCCATAGGATCATAATCCAGGCTCTCCTCCGTTAATGCGACGAGGAAAACGAGAGGAGTAGCTGCAGAGGGGCGGGCCTACTCGTGCCACGTACCAGGGTGGCACGAACCAGGGTTGAGCAAGAATTTAATACCAAATCCCAAAAATCATCAATACAGACAAGTTTAGCCAAATGTACGCGGAATGAAGTTTGACAGATTTAAACGCATAAACGCTGAGATTAATAACAAACGAGGAGGTGGGACTTCCGAGTGCATAGTGTTAATTAATGGAAACAATAACTATGGTACTTAAACCATAAATGATCAACTCAAAAATTAATCAAGGATTCAAAACCTTATACTCGACCGGAACTTTTTAGGTACAGTATTAACGTTACAATGTTATGTTAATTGCAAGCCTGTGAAATATATTTCCATGTGTAATGTAAAAAAAAATTATGAATGTATTTACCTTACATGTTTAAGTTATGGAGTTCTGACATCATTATGTATAATTTTATTCTCATTAAACAGGCAAAATGTAAGAGCAGTGAGCTTAATATTTACCTCTAATTAATAACTCTCAAATTTCAAAGTGAAACACCATACTTAAAAGATCCTCAATATTTTGAACGTGTTTACCCTATATTGGATTTTTTAAAATCCAAGACTCTTAAGTGCAGTGGTCAGGGTTGAAAGTGAGCAGTCGATAAGAAAAGGAATTCAACTCCAAAATTTAAGGTGATGGACATTGTTCAGAGCCTCGCAAATGAAGGAATTGATGATGAAAATTCATGCTCTGATAGACAGTGAGGGAATTTTTGTATTAATAATCAGTGCTATTAGGCTCTGTTTTCTGTCTATTCCATCACAAGCAGGTTTTCTATTATGTTTTTTTTTTTTTAAAGTGAGCAGTGGATAAGAACAGGAATTCAAACGTGATGTACATTGTTCAGAGCGTCGTAAATGAAGGAATTGATGATGAAAATTCATGCTCTGATAGAATTCATAATCAGTGCTATTAGACTCTCCGCCTAGCCTCTGTTTTCAGTCTATTCCTTCACAGGCAGGTTTTCTATTAACTTATTCTTTTTTTAATGCATTTTGTTCCTCACATTTATAACCATAAAATTGTGAACTTATCTTATTTACAGATTTCTTTGATGCACATCAGTTTGCCCTTTTCCCCCTCTCTACAGATTTCTTTGATGCACAAACAAATTCGACTATTAATTTTATTTGAAATCTGTAAGATTCACGTGCACAAAAACAACCATTTCTCACCAGCGTTTTACCGTTTGCCACAATGCAATTTTCCAGTAGTCTTCCCTTAGCTAATTACGTTAAAATGAAATCAGGAAAATTATTGGAATTTGATTTTTAAATTACTTATAAAGGTTAGGGTTTTTTTTTTTTATTATTTATTTATTTATTTATTAAATAAATACTCTAAATTTATATTTGGTTTTTTTTTTCCCCTGGGAAAATCAGTAACTTCCATTAATATTGAAAATTACAAAGCAGATGCCGAAGCATTAACTGGCATGATCAAAGATCGCTACCCTATCCGGTGCTTTACAGTGCGCATTAGAGATATGCTAAAAACATAAAAAATACTCCACCCTATCCGGTGATATTCAGTGCACATCAATGATAATCTACACACTCATTTCACTGTGTGGGACTATCGCTCTGTCGCCTAATCATATACATTAGATTCTGTTTATTAAATCTCTACTAGACAGCATACATTTTCAATATAATAAACTCCATACTCGGTCAGCGGATGGGACTATTGTCCCTCGGCTGCCTCTGTTCTATATATGGGCGATGGAAGAAACGGTGTTCGACATTCCCATGCTGCTCCACGATGTGCCCATCGCCTTGCGGTAATGACAAAGCCTCTTTTGACAGCTTGTCCGCCTCACAATTGTGTTCTCGGTAGATATGAACACAGGTGAAATGTACAAAGGCAGCATTGAGGATGAGTGTATTTTGAAGTAGATTGCTGAGAGAGTGAGAGTGGCAAACAGTGGCATTATTTATCCAGTTTACAACCACTAATGAGTCCCCAAAAATATTGATATGAGTGAGCTGTTGAGTTAATGCAAACTGAAGTAGGTTATGTAAAGCAGAGAGCTCAGCCAGGTTGTTTGATCCATTTCCGAAACCCAGTTTGGCCAGATATCTATGCTGTTCATTCCTGTGTAAGACAAAACCTCCACCGCACCCAGCTTGATTCGCTGCCCCGTCGAAAAAGCCCCAAGGTATGGATCTGTCAATTTCGGGCATGGGCTGAATGGTTCTGGGCCTGTGTGGTGGCGGATCTGGAAGCAACTGATATGCAGCATTTACAGCAACTTCAATTCGGCAGCTCGAGATCGGTCGATCCTCGAAAATAGCTCTGTTCCGGGCGAGCCAAATGTACCAGGTGACCACTGGGGGGAGGTTGATTGATTTTGAGCCCAGGTGGCTTTGATACCAGCTACCCCAAGCACACTGTATATCAGGTCCGCACCAGTTTCCCGAAATGCCCAATTGCTGACAAGTATTTCTCCATAAGGCTTGGACAGTCGGGCAAAGAAGAAAAATGTGATTTGTGTATTCCGCCTCATTTTTGCAGAGGGTGCACCAGGTGGGTCCGTGTATGGCCCTGCGGATCAGCTGTTCTCCCGTAGGCACGATACCATGGAGAGCACACCAGAAAAAAAGCTTTGATCGGGGAGAGGCCTTAAGTTTCCAAATGATCTGCCACCACGGGTGTATCTGTTCCAGAGCTCTGTGAGCTATAAGAGCATTGTAACCATACTTAGGTGCATAAGAACCATGGTCTGCAGGGCACCAAATAAGCTCATCAGGCCCTTGTTTGATGCGAATGTGTGAATCAGATAAAGCCATGGTATAATGATCCCATTCCTGATGCCATTGTACAGGGAGGTCCAAAGTTTGAGCGGATTTCCAAGCTTGAGCAAGGATGTCTGTACGCTGTGGATCGGCAATCTGTGCAAAATGCCGAATTCCCCGGGACTGAAGGTAATTTATAAGCTCCTGGTTTAAAACATGTCTGCCTCCGCTGTTATTCCATGGGTCCAAGCCAATCCTGCCCGTCATGTATATTTGGTTTTATTTGAATATATAAATTTTATAAATTAAGTAAAGCTTTTTTTTGGAGAAATTACATAAGAGACATCATCACTAAATGAAGAGGTTGATAATAGCAAAAACTTAAATAGAGAGAAATGTAGATACCATAATTTCAAGTAACCGCTATATTTGAACAATAATATTTAAATTATGATATTAATTTATTAAAAAATGCTATATAGTAGGTAGTACCTGCCACTTACCTTAAATATAACTTCATTAAACTAAAATATAATAAGATTTTTTTTTATCACACAAATAAAACAATAATAAAGATATTATATTGTTGAATGTCAAATCACCAAAATTATGAAATATAATTAACTAATATTGTTTATATTAAATATCTACAATTAATATATATGCTTTTATATGTGTGTTATTTTATATATATATATATATATATATATATATATATATAATATATATATATATATATATATATATATATATATAAGTCTATAAAAAATGATGAAATATTGACAAAAATATTATAATTCATGAAAATTAAAATAATAGAAAAGGAAAAACAACTTAAAAATAAAATTAAATTAAATTAAAAAAGAAAAAAATTAGCAACTATAGAAATGGAAGTTACTAAAATAGCCCATAATAAGACTTAAACCATCACCTTACAAATAAATAAATTTAAATAATAATAAAAAAAAATATAAAATTGAATTCTTAATGTTACACTATAGATAAGCGGCATAAATTTTTGGTCAAAGAGAAACTAATACAAAATTGAATGCTATAATAATGGCTATATTAAAAAATCAAAGTCAAACTCCAAACGAGAAAGGAAGTCAAAAACTATAAAAAGGAGCCATAAAATCATTTAATAAATAAAAATATTTTTTTTTAACAGAATCAGTTACTTTTGTATTATAAAAACTCAAAACCATAGTTCTAGTACATAGATATCGGAGGTTTGGGTGAAGAGGATCAAAACCGGGTGCGCAGACCCATTTTCCTCGATTCTGCCTCTATGACTGAAATTGAAAAGAAAACGGCTATATTGCCTGACAAACACACCACCTAACTGACAGAATTTACAGACCATAGATTTTTAGGGAAGTTTCTGAGTGACCGAGTCATCAGGGATGGGATCTCTCCTGGCACTAGCTTTTGTAGAGGCCTCAGCTTGATAGCTCAGGGTAAGGGCTCTGATCTGCTCTATGGCTTCCTCCAAATGGATGCACCTTCCTTTCAGATTTTCGATTTCTTCCTTCTGCTTTCCAAGTTTCTTCCGCTTTGATCTGCTGTCCACTTCATAGTCTTCCTTCAGCTCATTGAAATGCTTAACATATCTGTTGATCATGATTGTATGGGTTTTGCACATGGTGCAATCTTTGCTGAAGAGCCTGTCAAGATTGATTGCGGGTTCCTTAGCATTCTGCTGGTCACGATGGTCCGCCATGATGGTTGACAGATTGCAAGGAGTTGAGAAGAAGGTAGAAGGATGGGGATCGGGGAGAAGGGGAATGTCGGGAAGAGAATCGCTAATGCAGAAGAGGGAGAGCAGGGGTGAAGGGAGCGAGGAGTGCTGAGGATTGAGGAGGATGGCCTGCGAAGAAGAACCCGGGCCTCTGCAACGATCAAGACACAGAAGATCAGTTAAAAATAAAACCACAAAGCATAAACTAGCTTTTACCAGGGGCGAGGAGCAGAGCTCTGGATCCCGTTTAGAGATGGCAGCGTCAGAATGGAGCCTTCGCTTGGAGAAGTCGCAGAGGAGAAGCCTTGCGATGTCATGAACTATGGTGAGACTGATAACCAGGCAACAATAAATAGATACCGCGAGATTATCCCGATGCTTAGTCCAGTTCTGGGGGGATCTGATCTTGGGAGGGGAGAGATCCTCAGGAATGATGTCGCTGCTATCGAGGAGCCTGCGGAGGGGATGGGCTCGATCACGCGGCCTGAGAATGACTGCGCTGCTCAGTTGCTGGTTCATGAGAAGACAGGACTTTGTGATCATACCCGAGTCCTAAGGGAGGATTAGATTCCTTTGATGCCAGGTTGGGATCTCGAGGAGATTTGGAGGTGAGGAGGGAGATTTGGGGCAGGACCGAATACGCAGAAGGTGATGCCTGAGGTGACTGGTGTGCAGGGGAGAGGATATGGGGAATGCCTGCCTATGGTATGGCTTTTTCATAAACTTCATCATTTTCCTTGACCTGACCTGTCTGCCTGCCCGTGGCTTTGTTAGCTTGTTCATCCGCCTCTATGTTGTTTCCTCTGAGAACGTGCTTGAAGGTGACTTCGCTGATACTCCTGATGATATCCATTATCCTGCCTTTGATGCTGTTTAAGGCCATTTGCTTGAAATCTTTCCCAGAGGTCATGGCCGCTATGATAATTGCAGAGTCGCCCATGATAAGAAGGTTTTGGAGACCTAGATTTCTGGCGATAGAGGTCCCCAAGAGGAGGCTGTAAGCCTCAGCCTTGTTGTTGGACATGCAGCCTAATCTCCATTCATATTTGACTATGGTCTTCCCCTGAGAGTCTTTAATAATTCCACCGGCTCCAGCTTGGCCCGGGTTATTTTTTGATGCCCCATCAAAATGGAGGGTGGGTCTTCTTTGTTTTTGAATCCAGTTTTTGATTTCTTCCTTGGTTCCTCTCAGCTTCCAATCCAAATTTCCTTTTCCTCTGTTTACATTGTTTTGAATTCTTGTTTCATAATTGAATTTGCACATCCACTCTTTTACACTTGCATCTGTCACTTCCTGGTCTGCCTGGATTATACCATTTGTTTCAATGGTCTCTGTTATGAGTGCAATCGTTTTAGCTAGGGTCCTAGATATACCTGGCTTCATGTTGTTAAATATGCACTTATTTCTGGCGATCCATATCTGCCAGCAAAGATTTGAGGGAATACTATTCCACAGCCTTGTAGCTATGCTCTTGCTTTTGTTGGATTGGGGAAAACATTTCCCCCAGCCTTTCTGAAGGAGAGTGATCTGGTTGGGGAGATCGCTAGTGATTAGAGGGCTGGTGATGAGATTCCAGCAAGATCTTGCAAAGGGGCACTCTATAAAGAGATGGTTGCTACTTTCCTCCGCCTCTCTGCACATGCAGCATATTGAGGGGCCATGGATGCCCTTCTTCCTGAGGTTTTCTGCAGTAAGAATTTTGCCATGAAGGAGGGTCCAATTGAAAAGTTTGACCTTTGGCAGACATTCGATTCTCCAAGCTACTTTGTGAAGTCGCCAATTGTTTATTGCTAAGGCGTTTTGGAGGGTTCTGTAGCCCTCGTTGACCGTGTAACGGCCTCCGTTTGGGTCCCAAACAAACTTGTCATCTGACATTCTATTTGTGGGAGCTGAGCCAATGAGTGAAGTCTTAAGATCAGCCCAGATGTTCATGAGGTCATTGGGGAGGGCGAGAGACTTCCAACCTTTCCAACAGTTCTGATCCCAAAGAGAGATGTCATAGAGAGTTTTGAGGTTTGCCTCCATCATCCATCGTTGCAGGGGCCTGAAATTCGGGAGAGATCCTCTAGCCTCCGAGCCCATAATTCTGTCCTCCCAAATGCTGATACCTCTACCGTTGCCCGGAGCTCTTGAGATATGTAATTTGATTTGGGGGAGAGATTTTTTGATCAGCTTCCACACTGGTGTACATTGTCTGTCAATTATGGTTTTTGAGAGGATATTGCTGTTGACCCCATTCAGATATTTCCTCTTGATGACCTCTGTCCACCAGGCTCCTCTCTCACTGAGAATCCTCCAGATCAATTTGAAACCCATAGCCATGTTTGCGAGCCTTGGGACTCTAATTCCGAGCCCTCCTTTGTCTAAGGGGAGAATGACCTTGCTCCATTTTACCAAGCTGAATTTTTTTGTGTCTTGCTTTCCTCCTTGCCACAAAAAACTTCGAATCATCAGCTCCATGTGCTTATGGATGCTCACTGGAGCAAGAGTAGTGGCGAATTGATAGATTGGGAGGGCTGAAAGGATGGCCTTGATGAGAATTGTTCTGCCCGCTAAATTAAGCCAATACACTCCCCAGCTCTGGAGCTTCCCTCTCAATTTTTCAATTAGCTTAACCCAAATCTCAGTTTTGATTGATTCCTTTGCTAAAGGCAGCCCCAAATACATAAAATGGGACCAGTTCCCTTGGGCAGGGATCTCCATGATTAAAGAGATTCTCTGGGTTATGTGTCTTGGGACATTCCAAGTGTAGATCATGCACTTGTTGTTGCTTAGTTTACCTCTAGAAGCTTGAAGGAAGAGGTCCAGAGTTTCCTTGAACCTCCGGGCCATAAGGCTTGAGGCGCCTCCAATTAAAAGAGTGTCGTCAGCAAAAAGGGAGTGGTTAATCCCTTTGGTTCCTCTGACTATATCGATCCCTGTTATTTCCTTTAACCTTCGCTTATTCTCCAGATGCAAGCTTAGAGTTTCAGCCATGATAATATAGAGAAAGGGAGAAAGCGGGCATCCTTGCCTCAAGCCTCTTGAACTTTGGAAGGCGATACAGGGCCTACCATTAATGAGGGGAGCTGTCTAGTTGAAAGAAATGCATTCCATGACCCTGCTAGTGAAGTGCTCAGAGATACCAAAATTCTTCAAAACGGCCTGAAGGAATGAGTGGTTAACCCGGTCAAAGGCGTTCGCCATGTCAAGTTTGATGATCATGCCCCTTTCCTTTCTAGATATACTGCTGTGGATTGCCTCCTGTATGAGAATTACATTATCCATTATTTGTCTCCTAGGGACGAAGCCTCCTTGGTTCTCAGAGATGAGGGAAGGGAGAATTCTTTTAAGCCTGTTTGCCAAGATCTTGGTGATGATTTTGTAGGAGACATTGCACAAGGATATAGGGTGGAATCTATCAAAGGATTGAGGGTTGGGGTCTTTAGGGATAAGAGCCAGATGGGAGGGTTTAATGCTGCTACCCATTTTACATTTTGTGAAGAAGTTTTTTGCCATTCTTATGTAATCCTTCTTGATAATTTCCCAATGGGTTCTGTAAAAGGCTACTGTGAAACCATCAGGGCCTGGAGCCTTGTCCAAGGGCATGCTGTGTATTGACCATTCTATTTCCTCCGTCGTGACCTCCTTTTCCAAATCTGCATTTTGGGCTTCTGAGATCTTGTTCTCAATTATTTTGAGGAAATCTGAGTTTTCCAAGTAATGAGGATCAGTAGTTAGTAGGTTTTGAAAATGCCAGGACGCTGCTTCCTTAATCTCCTCTTGTTCTGTTAGGACCCTTCCCTCCACCGATATCCTTTCAATGTTATTCCCTGCTCGCCTTAGCTTGAGGCTGTTATGAAAAAAAGAGGTATTTTTGTCTCTTGATTTGAGCCAGAGGCATCGTGATTTCTGCCTCTGCTCTTCCTCTTCCATTCGGTTCTGTTTATACAGTTCCTTGTACAGTTCATTTTCTTTCCCTTGATCTTCTTCAATATCTTGGACGCTTTCCTTTTCTTGGTTCCACTGAGCTAGCTTCATTTGGAGATCGATTTTTTTTTCCCTTCCTGTGTTGCGTATTGCCTTGCCCATTGTTTGATGGTTGTCCGAAGAAGCTTGATCTTGGTTTCCCAGATGAAATGAGGGGAGCCCAAAATGTCCATTGCCCAGTGATCCTTTATCAAGTTTTTAAAGTCTTCGCTGCTGTCCCATGCTCTGTTGTACTTAAAGGGAATCGGTCCCATATTTTTCCCTTTGTCCAAATGCAGAGCCACTGGTTTATGGTCTGAAATGTAGCCTTGGATAATTGTGCTTTGTATCCTTGAAAAGTTAGCCACTATTCTCTCTTGGGCCAATATACAATCCAGCCTCTCTTTGATGTTGTTTTTGCCTGTCCTCTTATTTGACCATGTGAAACGCCCGTTTTGGGGTGGGATGTCAACTAGACTGTGAGCTTGGATGATTTCTTCTAATGCTTCTCTTGAAGGGTCTGCAAAGAAATTCCTTCCCATCTTCTCTTCCGCAATCCTAATTAAGTTCAGATCTCCTCCCAGGAAGATGTTCCTTCCTTGGGCAGTCATAAGATCTAAGGTGATTGACTCCCAGCAAGAGGCTTTTTCTCTGAAGTGGGGGGGAGCGTAGACATTATATATTGAGTATTCTTCTGTCATGATTGTGTTTTGCATGTCTAATCTAATCCACCATCTATTCTGCTTGCAATCTTTGAGTTTCCATTTATTTTTGTCCCAAATTGTCCCTATTCCTCCTGAGGCTCCCACTGCGCTCATTGCTATTCCTTCATAATTTCTGCTTCTTTTCATGCTGTTTTGGAATTCCTGTTCAGTGATTTTGGTCTCCTGGAGTAGGAGGAAGTCTGGATGTTCTGATTTTAAAAGGTCTCGGACTGCATTAGCTTTTAGGGAGGAGCCCATCCCCCTACAATTCCAAGAGACCAAAATCATCGTTTACCTTGTTTGTTGTGGGCCCCGAATTTCTCTTTCATCTTCTCTCCACTTCCTTTGGTCTTGTCTAGATATGTATCCATTGGCTGTTGGGTCCCTGTGGCTATTTCTTTTGCAGTTGTCTCATCCCTTATCTCTTTGTTTGATTTCCTTCCCACTTTTCTTGGAGGGTCAGTGGAGGTGATGTTTTCTTTTGACTTGTTCCTAGTTAGGATTCTTCCAACTATTGGGGGGGCGGAGCTCTACGGGGGGGAGGAAGGGGTTTCCATGGGGCCTTTCGAGGAAGGGGGAGGGGAAGGAGGGTCCTCTGCAGACAGAGATTCGAAAGGATTGGAGGAGGAGGGGAAGGAAGGTCCAGCTCCAGAGGGTTGGGAGGGGGGGATGGGGGGTTCAGAGGGGGCCTTTGAGGATGCTCCTGGAGGGGGGTTTGGTTTTTTTTCTTAACTATTTCCCATGCTTCTTCTGGAGCTTCTACATTGTTAACAGAATCTACTGATTTAGATATACTGCATCTATTAGCAAAATGCCCATATTCATGACATACCTTGCACTTAAAAGGCAGCTGCTCGTAGTCCACTTGCTGTATGTGCGTCCACTGGTCGACTTTGAGTTTGATTGCTTCTGGTAACCCTTTCCCAAGATCAACTTCTACACATATCCGAGCACATGCGTGCATGTTCTCCTTTGGCTTTGATCTATCAATGTATTTCCCAACAGCGTTCCCGATGGCTTTTACAGATTCATCTCCCCAGCAGTGTAGAGGCAGGTGGGGAAGGTGGACCCAAACAGGGACAGTGTTGGGAACATCCATCTCAGGATCGAAGTCGGGGGTCCATCTATTGAGGTAAAGGCCTTTGGTATCCATGAAGTAAGGCCCATTACAGAAGATGAGATTACGATCCTCCACTGATTCGAAGAGGAAGGTGAAAAACCCCCTTCCACAGAACCTTATTGCTATCTTTCCTTGGACCATCGAGTTCCAGTTTCTTTCTACCCAACGTTGGACTGTGCGGGGGGAAGGCCATAGACCTGTGAACTGGCCTACCAGGCCTCGTTCCGCTAGTGCAACAGCAGCTCTCCTCGGTAGGGCTGGAGGGAGCGAGACTTCCGGAATTTCATCAAGTTTTTTGATAAATTTTGAAGCTGTAGGGCGGATTTTCTCCGAGGCGTTCTCTAGGATGAGCGAAGCAAAAGACTTCTCCAGATCGTCCTGATCTTGAAAGGGAGGATCCATTGCAGACTAGGGCAACAGCGCAGAAGGTGCTCCAGCGAAGGACCAGAGGGAGGGGAGGGCAGAAGGCCCTGAGAAGGAAGGGGCAGGAGGCCCTGGCGATCAGCGGAGGGGGAAAGCGGCCTAGCAGCAGCGCTGCCAGGCGCAGGCACACAGAGGGGAGGTCAGAGGCGCAGCGGGGCGTGGGATCGCCAGAGCGCGCAGTCCGATCGTCCTCCTATCGTATAAATAAAAATAATTAATAGAAATAAAATAAACTAAATTAAAAATAATTAATGGAAAATAAATAAAATAAAACAAAAATATACACAAGTCAAACACACACAAGATGATTGTGATAAAATAAAATAAAATAATTATACTCCATTTTTACAATATAATTAAATGACATCTAAAACATATTTATATTTATTAACGTAGTCTAATAACAATTTTACTAAAAATTACATAACTAAATTTTAATTTAAAAAATCAATAAAAACACATTTACTAATATCTAAAAAAAAATTGGCATTAGAACCAACAAATATGATTAAATTTTAATATAAAAATTCAAATAATTAAATCAACACTAACTCCTTAAAATATTATATTTTATTTTTCAAATTATTTATTTTTTAATAAAAAATTATATTTATAGACACAGGCTGTATATGCATTAAGTTTCATTCATCACATGAAAATATCAACATAAATATTTAGAGTCTGATATCACTTTTATCTCAGATTTAAGAAATAATGAAAAGGAAAAAAAGATCATCCATCAAGTGGCCCTATATAGTCGAGAATTATACAAATGGCCTAGAATTATACAAATAGAATCTCAAATGCATAAATAAAACAAAAAATAGTGAAAACATAAGTTTGCATCCATGTGATCAAATCAGGGTTGTTGATTGGTCAACTACTAGAGATCGACTAAGTATGAAATTGTTGTATCGCCGCGAAACTCAGATATCCACCAAAAGTCCTTTTCCAAATTTAGGTTCTTTTTAGAGAGACCATATGCTCTTTGATTTTATTCCTGGTAAATGTGTTGGCATGAAAAATGTGTGAGCATATTTTTTAATGTGAGAACTTCTTCCAATATGGGACATAAAAGAAATTAGTTTGTGTGCCATTCAACTAGCTAATCACAAGTTTGGAAACATGGAAAAGATGTAATTGAGATCTATCGTTTTCTATGGCAAATGTTAGGAGGTTTCGACCAGAAAGAAGTTCAATAGTGTTATTCACTACAACAACAGTCAAGAACTAGGAATGAAATTTGGACTTTATATTATGACAAGTTTAAGACTCATGATGGAGTCGGTGTCGGCTATATCCTGATGAAATCCCCAAAAAACAAATTTTTTATTTCTTGTAGGTTAATTTCAGTGCACCAACAACACTCTAGAGTAGGAGGTGTTGATCCTTGGGCTCAAAAAGGTTGTTGGCATAAAAGTTGAATGTGTGAAGTTGATTAGTGATTCTGAAATTATCACGAGGTAGGTACGAAATACTATTCACTATTTATCACCACATCTAAAAAATTATCAGCAGGAGGTATAATGCTTAATTTCTTCTTTTAAATGTTTTAGTATTAATTATGTTCCCAGGGTCAATAATGTTGTCACTGACACTTTAGCTAATGCTGCAGTTAGGTTTCACCATTAAGAGATGGTTTTTCTATTTAGACTTTTTATAAACCTGATGTCCTAGATAACATAACTAATGTACGTGTTTCCAATGATGATCAACAGATACTTGATTTTATGACTAACGCCGAGGTGTTCAAGGATGTGACGATAGATAAGGAAGAGCATGGTAGAGTCATACAAGGAGAAGCAAATGAGCGCAAGGGAAATCCCATGCCCAAAGTTGTTGATACGTTGGAAACGTTATTCGATCTGTAGAACCATTTACGGGGTCCCTCGAATACCAAGACTCAAATATCTCTCTCATGAACAAATCAATCTTGTAACTAAAGCTAACCCCAAGTTTATCAATCTCGGTGTCATGTGTTCACCTGATAAGAGGAAATCATTTGTTAACTTGTTGATAATGTATCAGGATGTGTTTTCTTAGACGTATGATGACCTAAAGATGCATGACACCGAGATCATCCAACATGTTATACCTATACATGAAGGGGTCAAATCGTTCCAACAGAAAATAAGGAAAGTACACCCCACACTAGAACCCCTTATCCAGAAGGATTTGAAAAATTTGTTGGATGCACACAACATTTTCAAAGTCATGCATTCTACTTGGGTCTCAAATCATTAGGGGGACTTTGAGGTCTAAAATGGGCCTTCTAAAGAAATTATAAAATAATAGTGGAAATACTAAAATAAGATTAGATTACACATGTTATTGTTTGTCAGTCATCAGTGATCAAATGTACTCTTTCAAAGTTGTCGATAGGGTCTTAGGTCAAATTTTTATAGTTTCAAAAGAGTTTTCAAATAAAAATTTGATCATTGGTTAGTAGGTCTAGGTATATTACTTCTCCCATCATCTCATGGTCACCAAAATAATGTCTTGGTCATCGTCTCTTCGTCATCATTTCATGGTCATTGATCAGATGCTCAGTACTTAACTCAAAAATCAAAGTTCTCAGAATGGCTCGAAACTTGAACGACCACGCCCGTCTGGGAAAATGATCCTCATGTAACTTGTTTCAATGAAAATCGAGTTTTTATGAGGAATTTATTGAGTTCTATTTTCTTTGTTAAACATGTGAAATTTTGCAAAAAAAAGATGCCCAGTCACTGCATAGTCAATAGTCCGTACTACTGACATGGCAAGTGACTATGCAGGGTCAACTTTGGTCAACATTCAATCATGCTTCGCCAAGTGTCACAATGTGATTTGTTGTAGTTTGGTGATGTGGAAAGTGCGTTGGCACAGTTTTATTGATCGATTTTGGACCAATAAGAGAATGCCACGTGGAAACCCTGGAGGCTGCCATGTGGCACCTCTGAACGACCTAGGTAGACTTGACACAGTTCAACAAAATATTATGGAGGTGTCGAGGTTCGACCTTGCGACCTCCGACACACAATCCACAACACATAACCATCTCTGCTACATTTGTTTCTTAACCACTATAGTGCTCCACACATATTTAACATGTATTATATTGAAGTTTGGCAATTAAGGGAGGGCCAGCCCTCCACATGTGAATGCACGCACAGTGACCACAAACAATTATGTCATATGGTGGCTCCAACACTGCAATAGTTAGTGCAGTCTATGTGGACACACAACGTAATAAAAAATGGTTAAAAGGTTGCGGTTTATCCAAACAACAGATAACATAGTGAATAAACCATTAACATTTATTATATGCCATATATCTGCTCCTCTAAATCTGCCAAGTCACGATTAGGATAGTTGCGCACTAATCTGTAGTTTAACGACTAATTAACTTCACTTATATTTAATTAAACCTAGATTAGTGGTTGGAGGCATTTTGGCGGATTCCACTATTTTCGGGCCTGCCCCCAAATTTAGTGGCCCTAACTAGAGTACTTTGAGATCTGGCAGAGAATTTGTAGGGAAAAACTATTTGAGAAATAACTGGAGCATGTTTTGACCAAATTGAGCTTAGGAAAAGGTGTTGCTAGCTAATTTGGACAGTCTGAACACATTGGTATAGGTATCAGGAGCAGTAGAGCTTTGTAAACAACATTCTTTTGCATATTGATCTAATACATAGGCCCAAGCCATGGAAGTTGGACTGAGGAGATGTAGCCCAGGATGGGTGAACTCCTTCATCAAAACACTTTGTTGAAGTGTTCAATTGATGGTTTGTTGTATTTTTATTTGTTGTTGTTAATGATTGTTCTTTTAAGAATTTTTTCTCATGAATGTCACATTAAACTTGATGAAATTTACCTGTTTACATACATAAACAACCTAAGGAAACCTATGTACAGGAAGCAATGGACAAGCATGTGTTTATAAATATGTAATTGAAATGAGCACAACAAAACTAACATTCAGTAATAGATCAGTCATTCTATTGAAAGGTACAAAGGCCCAAATCATTAGTTTGTAAATCCATTAGGTGTCATTATTAGGTCAAGTCATCAAAAAAGGGTCATAAAGAGTCATGTCATCACCTAGGTCATCATTATGGGAGTAGTAATTAGGGAAAATGTTATAAAATTATTCCTAAAGTACAATTTGATCCTTATGAATATGTAGCTATGCACACTAAAGTTTCAAAGCTGTAGTACACTAACCTATCATTTCTTTTTCCAAAAAGACAAGTGGTGTCACAACATGACCCAATCAGAAAAATTAGACTTCTAGCCTATAAAATGACCATTAAAGCACTCTATTTGTTCATTTCACTTTCATGAAGCATCTCCCCATCAGAAAATTGCATTCCAGCTACCAAAGCATTGAAATATCTCATCCAATTCAGTGATTTCACCCCTTCGCTCCGCTTCTAGCATGCCACACTACGCTTCTAGTAGAATGTTGCGCTTTTGAAGTGGGAGAAAAAATCAGCCATTGCAAGGGTTTTATACAAAATCTACAAGTTCTAGCACATGATTAGAAAGTAGGTGGACTATCATCACTCCTCCTTTCATCAATTTTCTCACAAAAAGTCAGTGAAATACCCTCTCATAGGATTTCACTGCACTTTTGATTTCTTGGTTAGTTTCCTTCATTGCAGGGGTAAAAAACTGTCATTGTTTTCTCAAGCACTCTCCCCTACACCCTACATACCTATCCTAATCTTTCCTTACACTCATTCCCTTCATCTCCCTTGTTTTCCTAACAAACTCTAGCCTACGCTTCGCTTCTGGCAGTATCTAGGTTAGGACTATGTTTTACACATTCCCATCCCTTCCCCTCACTCTTTCTAAGAATTTCCACTTCCCTACACTCCCTAACACCTATCCCTACCCCCCAGAATTTTATCATTAAATTACACATCCCCTAACCCATCTATTCCCTCTCCTCACTAGAATATACCCTTTTCCCCTCTTTTCCTAAAGCAAACCCTAAAATCAAACCCTAGTGAGATTTGAATATCTATCCTAATACCTATCTTCCTCTCCAATCACTCATTGGCTCTAAGATCATAGAGAGAGTCCTCTCTGATTTGGTAGGGCTAGCTACCAGATTCAAAGTTGGTTTGAGGTTACCTCCATTGATATCTTTTCTCAGCCTTGGGACACTGAGGAGTGCTATCAACATCATCAAATTATAGAGGGAAAAAAGAAAAACTATTTTTTCAACTTGTACTTTCAACTTATCTCCCTATGGATTTACTCAAATTTTGAGAAGCATCACTTGTTGGATGCATAATTTGATTCCTCATCCAAGGAGTACCCATGTTGCATACTTTCGATGAACCCTGCTGCATGAAAAATGATAAATACATGAAAATCATGATTGCAATCACATTTTTTCATGTATTTCTTACTTTTCATGTAGCAGGGTCCATCTAAAGTATGCAACATGGGTAATCCTTGGATGATGAATCAAATTTTGCATCCAACAAGTACTCCTACTCAAAATTTGAGTAAAACTTTAGGGCGTTAAGTTGAAAATACGAGTTGAAAAAGTAGTTTTATTATTTGTTAAACTTTTTACATTTTTACTCATAAAATGGTGAATCATCCACCATGGTTGACATCATCATCTTGAATCCTATTGGTTCTAATAAAGTTTATTTTGGTTGTACATTTTTCTTAGGAGGCCCATTTTAGACCTCAAAATTCCCCTAATGTTGGTTCCTGTATGGAAGAAGTCTTGCGAAATTTGGTTATGTGTTGATTTTCATAATCTAAACTGGGCTTTAGATAAGGATAACTATCTAGTCCCCTCTACGGAGTAGATTATTCAAATGGTATCTGGTTTAGAAATTTTCTCTTTTATCAATGGTTTCTCTGGGCACACCAAGTGTTGGTTGCCAAACCAGATCATTTGAAGATGACTTTCAGAACGAAATGCAGAACATTTTCATTTTGGTGCATGCCCTCAGACCTTATAAATGTCAGAGAAACATCCCATAGGGCGATGGACATCACTTTCAGAAGACTAATGGGTCAAAGCGTGGTGGTGTATATGGATGATGTCATGGTCTTTTGAAAAAGGAGGGCATATCACCTTGTTGACGGTGTTGGACGTGCCAACATTCAGGGGATCTCCCTTGTATGAAGTCCCAACTAGACCTCACACCATTTGGTGTAGGAGTCCCATCCGTTATGATGAACCGGTTGCCATTATCTTAAATATTTTCCTTAGCTCTTGCTTGTCAGAACATGAGAGTGGTTTACTTTATCTTTGAACAACAAGGTCCGTGTGCCTAGTGAGTGCTTAGTGCCGCTTGTGTCAAAGTTATTTCACTGCAGAGGGAGAGGGTGGAAGTGAGTCTCAGGTTGAAAGGGAATAGTCCCAACTCTGCTAGAGACACACAACACAATAGGACATGCGCAGCTTCTGGTAGAGTAGTCCACACAGATGCGGCAGTCACAAACACAAGGTGAATAGATAGCATGTACAACACCCAGTGGAATAGTCCACACGAGTGCAAAATGCGTTATAACAAGTTTAAAATAATGAATCCATTGAGTGTCTGGTGGGATAGCCCACACGGGCGAGACAAAGTTAACAACTGATACAACACATTTGCAATAGAATATGTACTAAAACAACGGAAATAGTTTAATTGTCTTAATAGAGGTTAAAACAACATGCATTACAAGCGTCCAAAGAATAGTCTTACAAACGAATAAAATACATGTGTGAAAATGTGTTGGCTTGTTAACGGGCTTCTAAATTAAGTGAAAGTTCCAAGACACATCTGTACACCATTACATCACTAACCCCAATAGCGGGGCATTGGAGCCACTGCTTGCTCCTCAAAGAAAAGACTACAAACTCCCGAGGATATGTGGGAGGAGTGAAGGTGAAAAGTCCTTTGCATGTACAAATGAGGGGTATATATAGCCAAGGGTGAAACTGACCCTTATGACTATTTGAATTCCCTCATCACTGTTTGACTTACCTAACTCTTCAACTTTACATGACTCTTTAAATTTACATGTTGGTCTCTTGGACTTCCATGTTACATTACATTGATGACAACGGTATGTCCCACAATAGTGATGTGGCCGAAGTGACTCATGACATGACTCGACACGACAATGCTAGTATGTTCATGCTGATGGTGTTGTCCATGTCAACTTGCAATGTTGTTGAATGATGAGTGTGCTCTTGGTGTATCATAGCTTCACCTCCATATGGCAAGGTGTGTGAAGCTTCGATGGTATTGGTGTTCACTTGATGTTGAACGCATGCACATGTGTCTCCTTTGCTTGTTGTTGATGCAGGAGAATCCAGCTAGGGGCACCATGACCGGGTGTTGGTCTCTGCCAAGGTGGAAAGATTTATCAGTGTTTGGTTTCTTTATGTTTAATTGATCAAAGTAGAATGTAGGGACTTGTTTTTTTTTTAATTTCATTATTAGTTAGGGAATAGTATAGTTAGTTAGGGTCACTGTCAACATTGTCTATCTTTTAGTAAATAATTGTTTCTTCCATTTAGAACAAAGGAAAAAAAGACATGTATGTCAATTAAAAATTATGTAACTAATAAAAGAAACAACTGAAGCGTAATTGTGCACAGTTCAGGTAACTGTGGGCAAACAATACAAATATGAAATGTAAATCATTCTAAAAGGGTTTAGCATATGAGAATAGGGATAGAATACAAAGAATAATTTTCTTTCATTCGAGTCCATCTGTAACAGTTGTTGTAATATTTATCTATTTTTCCTTAATCATTGAGTAAACCAAAATAAGCAGATACTGTGCATGCCTATCCTTTTCATTCATTTTCTCTCCTAAAGAACAGAAAGCAGACCAAGAAAATTGCACGAGAATTTCTAGTACAAAGGCTGGTAATCAACAAACAGAGACCATGACTGAAAGAGCCAAGCACATTACAAACAACTTGACCAAGAACGAGTATATAATCGCCGAGTAACAAAACCAAGGACAGAAGTAATAGATACAACCAAATACACTGTAATTTCTTTTCATTCCAACAAAAAATATATTTGTATACATATGATAGTCTGGGGATAACCCATCAAACAGTGAAAGAACCAAACAAACTAGTAGAACCCTAGGAGAGGGTTTTGGACGGCCACCCACCAACACAAAGTTCTACAATTACAAATTGCAGAATACAAACAAGGGTTTGTACAAACTAACCTAGGTCGCAAAGCGACGACAGAGGAGTATAAGCAAACAAGAAATGGGATTCTGCCTAACAAAATCGACAGAGACTAATAATAAAAAAAAGTTAATAATAGTGGCAGAGCCTATCGGGAGAGAGCCAAAGCGTTTACACTAACCACACCAAAGAATGAACCCCCAACCCATGCAATCAAAATAGGGCAACATTGTCAACCCAAACAATGAGTAAGGGATATCGAGAAGCAAACGAAGCATAAGGAATTATCTGCACAGTGAATGAATCTACTACCTGGAGGTTTAGTCCTGTGGGAGAAATGCAAACCCATTGAGCCACAGTCCATGGTGACATCCTGAGACCAAGGAGCCATTCTTGTTAGAGTCGGAGGAAGACAGAGAGGGAAAATAAATCATGGAGAGATAGCTTACCCTAAGAGAATTGTGAATAGAAGGAGGCCACCATGACTGTGACCTGTAGCATGCAAAACCATTAATCAAATTTAACAAGAAGGAGAACCACAATAAAATGAGAACAGTAGAGCAAATACAAGTTGAGCAACCAAACACACAATTACAATGGTCATTTTCTTACACAAACGAGCAGAATCGTCATTCTATGCCTAAGCAGCCGAGCAAATAAGTCACCAAGACAAATGCAGGTGCCATACCCACAAGCAGCATAGCCCATAGCCAGCGCACAGAGAGCCATGGCTTATCACCATACATTTGCAACATGAAACCTTACTTCTAGACCAAACCCTCAGCGTAGCAGAGTCGCAAGAATAAAAAAAGGATGACAATAGAATGCAGGTTTTGGCATAGTCTGAGGAGTGGGAAAACAGTAACCAAGGCAAGGACTGCCAACATAGAAAAATTAATGTCAGTCATAAATGCCACCCAAATGAAGTCCAGAACCATCCAACAATTAACTGCTAATCACAACTGTTAAGTCACAAAATCATTTGCTTAATCATTTAATCATTTATTAGTGTGTTATTGTTTTATTGTTAAGCATTATTGTGTGGAACTATGGGCTGGTCCCATCATAGTGGTATCATAGTAGGTTTTAGTGTTTTTTCCTTGAGAAATGGAAGTTGGGAGACGAGGACGTGGAAAAGGTGCTTGGAGAGCAGCAGATGAGGGATTCCGAGAGGAGCTCAGGATCCTTACTACCCATTTGAAGGCAGTTGAAGTAGGAAGGAGAAGGGATCCAGAGGTAGGATATGACAATGAAGAAGAAGCCATAGTGACAACAGATGGATCAGATGAAGAAGGACTGGAAATGAGACTGTGGAGGTCAGTCCTATTGACGAGTAGCAAACCTAAACCAGATATCCCAAATTATGATGGTAGCTTATCCACAGAGGTTCTATTTGACTAGATTAGCGATTTGGATAAATATTTTGAGTGTGAAGAGATCAGTGAAGATCAGAGAGTTAAGTTCGCTACAACAAAGCTTAAGGGACATGCAGCCTTATGGTGGGACAATGTCCAAACAGAGAGAACGAGGATGAACAAGTTGCCAATCAAGAAATGGTCAAGGATGGTGGCCAAGTTGAAAGGCAGATTTCTGCTTATGGATTACCAGATTGCATTGCATCGGCAAGTGCAGAATTTGAGATAGAAAGGGATGACAGTAAGAGAGTACACTGAAGAATTCTACTGGGTAAATTTGAGAGTTGGTTATACAGAGGATGCCCCGGAGAAAACGACCAGGTATGTGAATGGTTTGAGATTAGAAATATTAGATGGAATCAATATTCTTTCCCCGAAAAATATAGAAGAAGCATATCAGAGTGCTATGAAAGCAGAGGAGAAGATCACTAGAAAACAAAATGCTAGGAGAGGATGGGGAACCGACAAAGGAAGAGGACAATCTTATGGCAGAGGGCGAACTGCCAGCAGTAATGAAGAAGGAAGCAGTTCCAAAGCTTTCGGGACAACATGAGAGGTGGCAGGTCATATCAGCGAGGCAGGGGAAATGGCCAAGGTAGAGGAGCTAATTATCAGTGCTATAGATGCCATAAGTGGGGGCATATATCTTTTGAGTGTCCTAAGGCAAAACAATCTGGATAGAGAGGTGCATATATCGCACAACCAGAGGAAGTAGAGGCACCTCCCCAAGAAGCAGAAAATGTGTCGGAAATAGGGGAAGCCTTAGTTTTGAACAAAGTTTTGTTGAAACTAGCCAAAGAAACAACTAAACAAACTCAAAAGAAAGCTTTGTTTCGGACAGTTTGCAAGTCACACGGAAAATGTTGTAAGCTGATTATCGATAGTGGGAGCACAGATAATCTGGTTGCCACAGAGATGGTGGAGAAGTTGGGGTTGAAGTGGTTGAAGCACCCCACTCCTTACAAGGTATCATGGCTACAAAAAGGCCATCAGTTGTTGGTAGATGAGCAATGCGAAGTGGAGTTCCATATCGGCAGATATAAGGATAAGGTCATTTGTGATTGTTGATGGATGTATGTCACATACTGCTAGGTAGGCCATGGAAGTATGACAGGAAAGTAGTACATGACGAGAGGACAAGTTGTTATAATTTTGTCAAAGATGGGATCAAGCACACACTTGTACCCATCAAGGAAGAAGAGATAGTGGAAACATACGGGACGAGAGTGTTGTTAATGGGCGGAAATTTTTTTTTAAAGCAGATTGAAGACAATGAGGTAAGCTATGTTGTTGTAAGAAGAGCGAAGATAGTGCTGCTACGCACAGAGGTGTCAGATTTGCCTACGGAAATTTAGTAGATGCTGCAAGAGTTCAGCGATATAGTAGTGGATGAATTGCCAGATAAATTGCCTCCTAAGAGAAGTATAAGTCATCACATTGACTTTATACCCGAAGCAAGTTTGCCAAATAAGGTAGCATATCGGATGAGCCCCAAAGACAATATGGAGATTAGAAAACAAGTGCAGGAATTGCTAGATAAAGGGCTGATAAGGGAGGGTTTGTGCCCTTGTGCAGTTCCAACAATTCTCACTCCCAAGAAAGGAGGAGAATGGCGGATGTGCACAGATTCGAGGGTCATCAACAAGATTACCATCCGGTACAAATTTCCACTACCACAGATGGACGACATGATGGACTGCCTGAGCGGGGCAAAATATTTTTTAAAGATTGATTTAAAGAGTGGGCATCATCATATTTGAATCCGAGGAGGGGATGAATGGAAGACAAACTTCAAAACTAATGCAGGACTGTATGAGTGGCTAGTAATGCCATTTAGACTGAGAAATGCACCCAGTACCTTTATGCAATTAATGAACGAAATGCTGAAAGAATACATTGGGAAGTTTGTAATAGTGTACCTGGACGATATATTAATTTTCATCAAGACGAGAGAGGAACACTTTTGAAATGTTCGAAAAGTGCTGGAAAAATTGCAACAGAACAAGCTATTGATAAATCTGAAAAAGTGTATTTTTCTGCAAAAATAATTGGTTTATATGGGTTTTGTGATTGTAGAAAATGAGTTGAAGATGGACCCAGATAAGATTGAAGCAATTGTCAATTGGCCATCCCCAAAAAGTATATTTGAGGTACATAGTTTTCATGGGCTGGAAAGTTTTTACCGAAAATTTATAAGAAATTTCAGTGAAATCTGTGCACCTATGTTGGATACTATTAAGAAGGCAAGTCAACCTTTTCATTGGATTGAGGCAACAGAGAGTAGTTTTCAGCTACTGAAGAAGAAGATCACAGAGAGACCGATCCTGAGATTGCCAGATTTTAAAAAGCTTTTTCAGGTTTGTTGTGATGCAAGCAGTACAACCATTGGAGTTGTACTTAACCAAGAAGACAAAACTATTGCGTTTTTCAACGAGAAGCTGAATGAAAGTAGGCAGAAGTATTCATCCTATGACAAGGAATTCTATGTTGTCATCCGAGCACTGAAGCATTGGAGACACTATCTCCTAGGGAATGAGTTTGTTTTATTCTTATATAATTCTGCACTGCAATATGTGATGCAACAACACAAGTTGAGTCACAGGCATGCTAAGTGGGTTGAATATTTGCAAATTTTCACCTTTGTGTTGAAACAAATCAGCGGGCAGGCCAACAAGATGGCGAATGCATTAAGCAAAAGAGCCTTACTCTTGTAGGAGAGTACTATACAAGTGTTGGGTTTTTAGCACTTGAAAGACTTGTATCAGACTGACATGAATTTCAAGGAGGCATATGAAGCATGTCAGAATCCTTTGGTGAGGGATAATAGTCTATGGTTGGACTATAATTTGTAGGAGAATTTGTTGTTTAGAGGACGACAATTATGCATTCCTGACTACTCAATGAGAGAGAATATCATTCGGGAGAAGCACAGTGGAGGTCTAGCCAGACATTTCGGCATAGACAAGACATTAGAGCAGCTCAACCATTTTTATTATTGGCCAAAAATGCGAAGGGATGTGTAGATATTTGTGACTAGATGTAAAGTGTGTCAGTTGGCAAAAGGACACAGTCAAAATACGGGACTTTACACGACATTGTCCATTCCCAGTAGACCGTGGGACTTAGTCAGCTTGGACTTCTCTTGGGTCTACCAAGGACACAACGGAGTTATGATTCGGTGATGGTAGTAGTGGACCAATTTTCGAGGATGGCGCATTTCATCCCTTGCATAAAAACCAGTGGTGCCACTCACGTGGCCCACTTGTTCTTTACAGAGATCATTAGACTACATGGTCTACCTAAGTCCATTCTCTCTGACAGGGATGTGAAGTTTACATTGGTGCACCCTGTGGAAGAAGATGGACACGCAGTTGAGTTACAGATCTGCTTATCACCCACAGACTGATGTGCAAATAGAGGTGGTAAAAAAAAGTCTAGGGAACCTGCTACGAAATTTGATTGGTGAGAATTCACGAATGTGGGATCGAGTACTTGCCCAGGCGGAGTTTGCCTATAACGAATTGCCCAGCCACAACACAGGTTACAGTCCTTTCCAGATCCTGTATGGCATGCATCCTCGCAGAGTGCATGAGTTGCGAGATCTAGGACAACAGGAAAGACGGAGTGTTGATGGGGAAGATTTCGCTAAAGCAATGAATGATTTACACGAGCAGGTGAAAATAAAATTGCAGGACAATAGTAGAAAATATAAGCAGCGAGCAGATTTGAAACGGAGAGAAGTGCAGTTTAATGTGAGGGATGAAGTACTCGCGCATTTGTGCAAGGAGCATTTTCCTAGAGGCATGTATAACAAGTTGAAGTACAAAAAGATAGGTCCCTGCAAAATTCTCCTGAAAATTTTAGCTAATTCTTATGAAATATAACTGCCACTTGGAATAGGCATTTCGCCCATCTTTAATGTGGTAGACCTGTTTCCATACACTACTGATCTAAAGGAAGACATTACAGCACGGCCTACATGGGACACCCAAGATGGAAGTGAGACTTGGACGAGACAAATGCTTTACGTTCAGCCCCCCCGAGATCGAGAGGATCCTCGACACTTAGGTGGCCAAGTGAACTTGGCGGAAAGAGTATCTGTAATATTTGGTGAAGTGGAAGAACCATCCTATTGAGGATAGTTCATGGCTTGATGCCAGGCAGATAGAGCAGGCTGGTTATTTAGTCGAGAAGCTCATGGACCGGAGTCATGATTTCTTTTTAACCCGGGAGCCTAATGCAGGAGCATCTAGCTAAGGGCACCATGACTAGGTGTTGGTCTCCACCAAGGTGGAAAGATTTATTAGTGTTTGGTTTCTTTATGTTTAATTGGTCAAAGCAGAATGTAGGGACTTGTTGTTTTTTTTTTTAATTTCATTATTAGTTAGGGAACAATATAGTTAGTTAGGGTCACTGTCAACATTGTTTGTCTTTTAGTGAATAACTATTTCTTCCATTTAGAATAAAGGAAAAAAAGACATCTATGTCAATTGTAAAATCTTGCAGCACAAGAAGAACTGAATAAATTAACAATTATGTAACTAATAAAAGAAACAACTGAAGCGTAAATGTGCACAATTCAGGTAACTGTGGGAAAACAATACAAATATGAAAGGTAAATCATTCTGAAAGGGTTCAGCATACGAGAATAGGAATAGAATATATAGAACAATTTTCTTTCATTCGAGTCCATCTGTAACAGTTGTTGTAATATTTATCTATTTTTCCTTAATCATTGAGTAAACCAAAATAAGCAGATATTGTGCATGCATATCATTTTCATTCATTTTCTCTCCTAGAAAGAGAAAGCAGACCAAGAAAATTACACGATAATTTCTAGTACAAAGGTTGGCAATCAACAAATAGAGACCACGACCGAAAGAGCCAAATACATTATGAACAACTCGACCAAGAATGAGTATATAATCGTTGAGTAACAAAACCCAGGATAGAGGTAATAAATACAACCGAATACACTGTAATTTCTTTTCATTCCAACAAAAATTATATTTGTATACATATGACAGTCCGAGGATAACCCATCGAACAAAGAAAGACCCAAAAGAACTAGTAGAACCCTAGGTGAGGGTTTTGGACGACCACCCACCAACACAAAGTTTTCCAATTACAAATTATAGAATACAAATAAGGGTCTGTACAGACTAACCCAAGTCGCAAAGCAACGTCAGAGGAGTATAAGTGAACAAGAACTGGGACTCTGTCTAACAATAATGACAGAGACTAATAATAAAAATAAGTTGATAACAATGGCAAAGTCTACTGGGAGAGAGCTGAAGCATTTACACTAACCACGCCAAAGGACAAACCCCCAACCTGTGCAATCAAAATAGGGTAACATTGTCAGCCCAAACAACGAGTAAGGGATAGCGAGAAGAAAATGAAGCATAAGGAATTATCTGCATAGTGAATGAATCGATTACTTGGAGGTTTAGTCATGTGGGAGAAATGCAAACCCACTGAGCCACAGTCCATGGTGACATCCTGAGACTAAGGAGTCGTTCTTGTTAGAGCCACAGGAAGACAGAGAGGGCAAATAAATCATGGAGAGATAGCTTACCCGAAGAGAATTGCAAGCATGGTGACATCCTGAGACTAAGGAGTCGTTCTTGTTAGAGCCAGAGGAAGACATAGAGGGCAAATAAATCATGGAGAGATAGCTTACCCAAAGAGAATTGCAAGCATAAAGAGGCCACCGCGACTATGACCTGTAGCACGCAAACCCATTAATAAAATTTAACAAGTAGGAGAACCATAGTAAAACCAGAACAACGGAACAAATACAAGTTGAGCAACCGAACAAACAATTATAGTGGTCATTTTCTTACACAGACGAGTAGAACCATCATTTTATGCCTAAGGAACCGAGCAAATAAGTCACCAAGACAAACGTAGGTGCCATACCCACAAACAACACAACCCATATCCAGTGCACATAGAGCCATGGCTTATCACCATACATTTGCAGCATGAAACCTTACTTCTAGACCAAACCCTCAGCGCAGGAGAGTCGCAAGAACAAAAAAAAAAGGAATGATAATATAATGTAGGGTTTTGGTGTAGACTGAGGAGCAAGAAAACAATAACCAAGGCAAGGACCGCCAGCATAGCAAAATTAATGTCAGTCATAAATTCCACCTAAATGAAGTCTAGAACCATCCAACAATTAACCACTAATCACCACTGTTAAGTCACAAAATCATTTTCTTAATCATTTAATTATTGATTAGTGTGTTACTGTTTTATTGTTAAGCATTATTGCAGGAACTATGGGATGGTCCCATCAGTTGCTTGGTATGCTTCGTGTGTTCATTCAACCAAGAGCAAGTCTTCTAGCATGCACTCCTTATTCATCCCATTCGTCGTCACACCATGTCTCATCCATGTACCTATATTTGTAGTCACTCATGACGAGACGACATTAAATCCAAAAATCTCCTAGTCTACCATGATGCATCATCTTTCGCTTTCGGGTTCAGGTGACTGGTAGAGAGGATAAGGCTCTAAAACTGCGTAGAGCACATTTCAGGTCGAGATGTGGGCTCTGAGACATTGTCAAGGAAAATTGTACAGAGGTCACTGGGAGGCTGAGATGAACAGTCTAGAACAACAGTGATCATTTGCAGGATCTAACTCGGCTAGAGGGAAAAATTGTGCAAATTTTCCAGGGAGGCAGTGCATGCAGTAGGGAGGACAGTAGCAACGAAAACTGTGCAAATTCTCCGGGATTAGCTATTTCCACATGTTTTGAGTTTCTATGACTTGTAAATATCTAATTGTGTCTACCTTTGAATCCAATAATGCTATATTACAACCCTGTGTGAAGGAGTTGTGGTCAAAATCTTTAACTCTCACTCTCACCCATAAATAAAATATTTAAATATTTAAGTCAAGTAAAATAACTTTATACCAATTTTATAATAGATAAAATAATTGAAACATGTCAGTAGGAATGTCCAAAAAATTGTATAAGGAGATGGTCAAATAAATGGACATAATTGCATCACAGGAGGAGCCATCTCAACAACAACGTGCTTCAAATGTATGTAATCATGATTGACTTTGTACATATAAAAAAATAATTTAGCATTAAATATTAATTTTCAAGTATTTTATTGCAAAAAAGAAAACAAGATGGGACTCATTCAACACATGAAACAGCGTGATAAGAAAGAAAGGGGTTTATTTCAAAGTTTGTGAGTAAATATTAATATTTCCTTATAACAACCCAAGGTTTCATTTTTATATATTTTAAGTTGTTTTGCAACAACCATCCTTGAATGTCTTCAAATAGGAACTAACACACAAAGAAGAGTCATTCGAAGAATTGATTGACATTGGGTTAAACAACAGTTGTGAGTATATGTTGGCATATCAAAAACTAATTGTGGAATTTGTAAGTATCTATGTTGTTTTAATTCTTTGGGTTTATAATTAATAGAACAAAAAATCCTTTATATTAAATATATGATTTATTATGGGGTATAAAACTTGTAGGAAACAAAGTATGGAACTATGCCAATAGAAGAGTTGTTAAAAGAAGGCACGAGATTTAGTTTTGAAAGAATGTGTATAATTCACGAGTCACTTCTTTCTATGGTACATTGCTTTTCTATTTACATTGATGTATATTATTTATTTCAATTTTCATTATTCTCACCAATGTAGTTGCACTCATTACACTTTTCTTTTATGTTTGCAGATTGAACTAGAAGATCAAGAAGACGAAAACAATTGATGCAATAAACAAAAAATTCCTCCAAATAACCCAATTCATGGAAGTAATTCTAGCACTGTCAGTGGTTCCAACGAAGAATGATGATCAATTTGGATATCAATGCAACCTGTTGCATTTTTTGAAATAATTGTATGTGAAAATCAGAAATTTTGTTTAATGTAATGGATATAGTGTCCCAATTGAAAGACAAGGGTTTACTAATAATAATCCCATTTTGTGTGACAAACAGCTTCTTATTGATAATATAACTAGCATTTGCCCCACATGTTACAAAGGAAACGCCGTAAGGAAATGGCATAAGAAATAATAGCATAGAAGAAAAAAGTCAAAATTTGAGGAATGAAATAATTCAAGTCAAATTTGGCAATAAAGAGGAGGGAGTAGTGATAAGAACTGACTTGGATCAAAAAATGCAATGAAGTGCTGAAAAGCTAAAACAACAACCAAGTCTCAAGAAGTAGGCAGAGTTGGGTTCAGTATTTGTTATTTTGTGGGACGCTGCAAAGATGAATATTTATCACAATTTTAGTTCTCAATTTTGGATTCATTATAGAGTCCATAGTTATGTGGTTAGTGTATATTTTCTATACAAGATGTATACAACGCTCCTGATCAGATTCTGAAGAAGAGATGTTGGGAATTGCTCGAAGCGTTTCAATCCGTTTGGAGGAAGAAAAATGGATGTTGATAGATATTTCAATGCAAATCTTATACATTCAGAGAAAAGTAGAGGGTTAGGATTCAATTTGGCCAACCTAGAGATTGTGGAATTTGTTTCAACTGTCTGTCTTTGGCATCCAACTCCTACGAGGGATAGCTTCACTCGGACTGATTGAAAGGTGGAGAGGAATCATAATGCAGAAGGGACTGAGAGATTTCTTGCAAATTCCTAGTGGTTTCCAGGTAACTTTTGTTTTGAATCCTAATCCCCAAGAATTCCAAATCTAAACATAGACTGGTATTAGGAAATTTGGGCACATCTAGCTTGAAAATTTTTGCCTTTGATATTTGTAAAAATTTAGATATCTCATCCTAACTTCAAAGACAAACTAGAGGAATGGTGGAATAAACATATTCAGTTTGGATAAAAGAATTTTTGTCATGGCCCAAAGAATTAAAATTTTGAAGGACAAAATGAGTCATTTAAATAGAGAAGCTTCTGGTGGCATGTTTAAGAATAAAGAAGCCATAGGAAAAAATATGGATGAATTGAAAACAGACATTCGGGCTAAGGATTGTCAAAGGACCCTCTCAAAGGCTCGACTCTGAGGACCTTGATAAAGTTCACAGACAGGAGCAGATTCTCTCAAAATATAAATATAGGGTAACCCTAGTTGAAGAAAGGTGAAAAGAACACTTAATTATTTCATAATGTGATTATCCAATATTATTATAAATTTTCTTTTATTAGTCAAATAATAAAATATATATATATGTGTTTGTGTGTGGTGTTGTGTGTTTGTGTGTGTGTGGGTGTTGTGTGTAATGTATGTTCCATTCAAAAAAGTAATATTAATTTAAAGTTAAAATATAAAAAATATTTGAATAATAATGTTAATTGAAAACACTTTAATTTTCTATTTAATGTCTCTTACTACTTAAAGCCAATGATATGGAAAGTCACACTTGTTTTTCCTTGGAGAGTCCCTTTTATTTATGACTTAGTAAAGGATGAGAAATATAACCATGGATTTTAAATTAACCATTTAATAAATGCGAACAAGTATAAAAATCTATTTATAAAAGTCATTTATCTAGTCAACGAAATATATTTAAAAAAGAATCATTATATTAGTTATAAAAATTAAATCTAAATTACCTTCATTTAAGTGATGGACAGGGTTTCTATTATAGCAATGAATTATATTGAATGCTTTGCACCATTGTTAGTCTGGAGAACACACCGTGATTTATTTGCGGAGAGCCACTGGCTCACAAATATATACAAGCAGACCAGAACAACACAACTGAAGCCGTGAAGAGTTTATGACCAAGAGGAAAAAAATAGTTGCCAAAATGGGCATGGAAGGCCTGGGATTGAATTTATCTGTTCACTCTAAATTAGATACATAAAAGTCATTAAGATATGGAGACACAATGTATCTTCTTCTAGGATCTGAACTACTTGGTTAATTGTTGAACGTTCTTTAGGATTGGAAGGTATGCACCTCACAATGATTTGTAGAACCACCTTTACAACCACAATCACAACGCATATCAACAATTTCTTCCAATGTATTTTTCCTCAAATAGTGTGTTGACCTGCATTTGGAATGGGGATATCAATGTCATAGTGTGTATTCCATTCTATACTCAATTAGAAATGTAGTTTTCTAATCATGATGGTGAAGCTAAAGCTAGTAGTCAAAAATTGCATACGGGGCATTTTAAATCACAACAAGTTCTTAGATTACTACGAATTTAAAATTAAATTATCACGATATCTATGACTTTAAAATTAAATTATCATCTTGATTATAAAATGATAAAATACAACATAAACTACCCATCCAACAACATTCAAACCTTTCATTACAAATTATTGGCATGTTGGCCATTTGCCACTGAGCAACTCTAATAGAACAACTCCAAAGTTAACCTTTCATTACAAATTATTGGCATGTTGGCCATTTGCCACTGAGCAACTCTAACAAAACAACTCCAAAGTTGTATACATCAGATTCCTCTTTTTCTCACCCACTTTGCAAATACTCTCTCAATTGACTGCCATTGCATAAAAATATATGACTACCTTTGGTGATATAGAATCTCTAAATCCTAAAAAGGGGTAGAACTAAAGGAAATCAGTACTTAGTGCCAAGCAACGAAATGTGCCATCTATAATGGTGGCCACATGTGTCTCATCGTCTTCCAAGAATTTGGAAGACCGAATTCTGATACACGTGACTCCAAATTCTCAACCAACAATATATTGCTGGGCTTTACATCAAGATGTACAATGCGAGGATAGAAATCATGGTGCAGATAAGCTAGATTTCGATCTACTCCAAATGTTATTTTCAATCACGCACTCCATTCCAGAGTTGATTATGTTTTTAATGGCTTGGACAAAATTGGTAGGACTACTTGCACATTGATTCCAAACACCAGAACTCTAGATGTCAGACAATATTGAAAATATTATAACCTACCTTAAAATTAGAGCTAAAGTCATCTAGAAGGATTTCCATGAATTTCACAAATTTAGCATTGCCAATATACTAACCATGTAGTAACTCCTCCAAGCTTCCCAGAGGCAAGTAGTCATAGATAAGAATTTTGGTCGATGGACAATTGCAATAACCTCACAAATTCACAAGGTTTCTATGTTTGATGTTTTCCAAAATCTCAAGCTCTCTTTCAAAGAGGCAATCTGATCTTTGCCCCATTGTTCATAATTTTCTTCACTGTAAATGCACTATTGTCATCCATCATCGATTTCTACACGGTACCAAAGCCTCCAAACCAAATAATATCAATATCATCAAGTGTTTCAATTCTCTTTATTATATCCTGAGATGTATGTGGCTAATCTCCATGGAACATGACCAGCTTAGCATCTAAGATATAACACATTTGAGAGAGATTTTTATCAATTTCCACCTAATAAGTTGAAAACAAGTTGAAAGAGATTATCAAATATACTTGTTGGATATCTATTTGCTGGAGGAGTTGCTGCTCCATTTTAGTGTAAGGTTGCTTGACCCCATCATTCTTGTACAAAAAATAGTACCATAAGAAGAACAGGAGAGCAAGAGCCATGCCCCTTGTCATCATTGCTCCGATGAGGATTTTGTTTGAAACTCACTCTGATGGCTTAGTTGATGCTGATAACATCCAAAGAATTCAATAAATTAGAGTCAAAATATATCAAGATAAGTTCCAATTTGTCCAAGACACTATGCAACAACAGTGGCACAAGGGTAAATTCAAGTTTGAAACTCTTGGTAGGGAAAGGGAAAATGAGCATATAAGACACAAATCTGAAGTCTTGGATATATTCCCTGGATCTTTATCACAATTTGAGTTGGATATTATAGCAGGGAATCCCAATGAATTCTTGCAAAGTGTGTCTAGTTGTTGACCACATAAAGCCAAGTTGCCGAGTAACCTGAAAATCACGTCCAAGAAGTTATCGTCTTATATTTTACAATAATAAACATGTTTCAAAAATTCATACAGAAAATTATTTGAATTTAACAAGAATATTATTTTCCTACTTGAAGTACGTGCAACTTCAATCCCGCATATGAAAGGGCTCCATTGAAGAAACTATTTACATATGTGATAAAACTATGAAACGATATAAGGCCTAGATAGCCCCAGGAATGCAAATATAAAAAAGAAATGGCACAAAGGTCTTCTTGGACTAGTTGCCTATGTAAGAAGTGAGCCTCAAGCAAAATCTCTAAGAGAATACGGACATATGGCTCATACGCTCTATACTAGGACTTAGAAACAATGTCTAGTAATGCTCTGAGTTACATGGAATGTCCTAAAATCTAGAATCGAGTTACACTTAGATAAATTAGACTGAGAATATGTGTGAATATGTGTGTATGCAATGAAGAGGACTCCTTGCATTGTAAAGACCAAGGCCCTCTCATACCATTTGGGTTTTTCCACCTCCATAAATTTCATGAGGTGCATCCTCTCATTCTCAGCTTCTTCTAAAAGAGATTTTATCCATCCACCACTATGTTGAAATTTTCTGAGGGATTGGAAGTTGAGGAGCATTCCTCCACTGCATCTTAATAGAAAAGCACATTTTTGTGCAAAAATATAGAGCCCTAAGTTTAATAGTAACCAATTGGAGTTGTAGCTTCCCTCAGTTCTTTTCCTTGGTAATGAATGTCCTGCAAAATCACAAACATGAAACAACAAATGATTAGCTCATAACAAAAAAATAGGCGGTGAATGAAGTTAAACCAAAATAGAGTGAAAAGACTGAATACAAATGCTTCACTGAAATCACATTCTTGAGGCAATTAGAGTCTAAATGAAACAAAAACAAAATGCCAAGATATGCCCTCATGAAAGAAACAAAAATATTGGATAAGGGTTAGCTTGAGCCCTAAACCTTAAATGAAACTAACAGAAAATGTGATAAACCATATCCCTTAAACCCTAATGCAATTGTTTGAAGGAAAACAAACTACAGAATCACTGTACTTTCCTAAATTTCCTTTTTAATGAGCCCAAAAGGCCACCTCAAATCAATATTTGACTCTACTCAGATCTATTCCATTTCCTGCACGTAGAAGGTGTTGAACATTTCTACCATGAACAAGAATTTGAGTTGTTGTGGTTATGTTCTGGTGTGAACCCTAAATGCACAATGTGACCTATGCAAGTCACTTGAGTTGGGAAGCTATGTCCACATTATCATGGTGTATCCAGATCAGAACATTATCCGACACATTACTTTTCCATACATGTAATTAACAGACAAATGGTGTGGATTATTTACACTGTATCTGATCTTCTATCTTAAAGGACACCAATTCTTGAAGCAGGTTTATGTATTGTGATTGAATCTGGGCCTGATAGTTTAAACTCTGTTTATACCTTTCCATTTCATTATTTATTGATGCATTCTCACTGGAGCTAATCTCAAGTATATTCCAATTGTTTGAAGGAAAACAAATTACAGAATCACTGTACTTACCTAAATTTCCTTTGTAATGAGCCCAAAAGGCCACCTCAAATCATTATTTGTCTCTACTCGATCTGTTCCATTTCCTGCACGTAGAAGGTGTTGAACATTTCTACCATGAAAAAGAATTTGAGTTGTTGTGGTTATGATCTAGTGTGAACCCTAAATGCACAATGCAACCTGTACAAGTCACTTGAGTTGGGAAGCTACGTCCACATTATCATGGCGTATCTAGATCAGAATATTGTCTGACACATTACTTGTCAAAATTAACAAACAACCAATACAGAAGCTAGAATTCTTGTGCAATGAAAGTTCTCTCTTCACAGGCATAAAAGTGTGTATATTTTTGGGATTGAAAAGCGATTTTGGAATTTTTTTATTGCAGATTTAAGCTCAAGGTTCTTTAGATGAAATCTTGGGACAACAAGATCGGGGCTTCTCAGGAGGCTTTCCACCCAGGTCTAGCATGTTTTCAGAGAACACAATGTTGTATCTAATATTCCATCTTAAAAGACACCGATTCTTGAAGCAGGTTTATGTATTGTGATTGAATCTGGCCCTAACAGTTTAAACTCTATTTATACCTTCAAGACTTTTTTTAGTTATAACAGTTGTGTCTTTCAGACTGTCAGCTCTCCTTTGGGGACTTTTTATTCATATTTTAGCAGTGTGTATTATGTGTGTTTGTTGTAAGGTTTTTCTTTCACTTTCAGTTGAAGGTTAGTAGTTCTTAGGAACACTTTTTGGTTTAAAACTGCATATGCTAGTGTTCTTTTTATTTTAGTGTTGTGAGGCTTCTTGGACTCTGATCATTACATTCTTGGACTTGGAAAAATAATAAGTAGAAGAAAATACATTAATAATGTAAATTGTGACAGAAATAGCTTTCGGCCTCTAATTTCCATCGCTGACAGGAAACTTGAAAGACGAAAAAATTCACCATGACTTTGCAGAAAATCCCAATTTTCGATGAAAATCATCGAAGTATAACGATTATGGCATACTTATATCAAATATCCATAAATTGGTGTACGTAGATATAAATATTTTTTTCCTGGATCCGATTCCTGTCTCCATGCTCATAGCTTTGCGAATTCTTTTTTATTTCCAAGACAGATTTCGTGATTCGGGCATAAAGATCCATAAATCACTACATGTAATTGTAAACATTCACTTCTAAAACGAATATAATGTTCAATTATTGCGTTTCTTTAAATTTTTTGATGAAAGATGCAAAATATGTAAAACCTAGCGAAAAAATTGAAATGGCTATACCAAAGGAAGGTTTAGGGGTTTTGACATATGATTACCGGACTACGAAATACGATAGACAACCTCGGCCCTGCATCATTATTTACAAGCTCTAGCTCTATTTCCATGCCAAAATTTCCCCATCCCACGACAAGAACTCTCTTGACTTCAAAATCTTTTTCATTTTTGTAATTAGTCAAATGGATAACATTTCCTCAAAAGTTGTCCAGCCCAGGAACATCTGGCACGAATTTTTCACTGAATTCACCTGTCGCCACAACTAAAAACCTTCCATGGTACTCCCTCCCAGAATTATTTGAAGAACACTTTGCAATGACATGCCATCTTCTCGTCTCTTAAGTGAATCTTGTAGACTCCATGGACTCACAAAACTGTGGCTAAATATTAAATCTTCTAGCATATTTTTCGGAGTAGGAAACAAAATGGTCCCTGGTAAGGAACATAGGATATTCATCAATAACAGGCATGAAAGGAAGGTTGGCGTGTTGCTTGCTGCCCTGCAACGTCCCTCGATCATACGTCCAGTTTTTCCACAGGGACCCCACACAAAAATCTCTGTCTAGAACGAGATTGGAAATTCCAAGGTTTGTAAGGCATGCTGCGACGGCCAATCCAAATGCCCCAGCATCGACTATTATAACTTCTTCATCCCTATTTTCATCAAATGATTTATGGTATTCATTTTCACCACCAAATCCTCCATAGTAGAACACGTCTCCGTCTCATTCTTAGATCCAACAATAGCCCTGTCACACACCAAAGCCAATCTAGAACCTCTATATATCCTATCACTGGTCCAATTCTCAATCCTCCTTCCAGAGACAAAAGGCCCCTCACTTCCATTGGTTCCACTAACTGCCATGATTTTTTCCGGAGATTCTCTTGGGCTCTGAAACGCAATTGAAATTGGGCTATCAAAATCCTCTTCTAGAGACTCGTCCAATAAGCCATTGCTCAGAATTTCTATAGAGGGACTTTCACTGAGGTCCAAAGAACTAGAACCCCTCCTTACCCTCTTCCTGCTTGAACAAGCATTAGGCAATGGGTTGTGCAAATCAACTTCAGATAGCGTCCTTACGAATCTGGGTTGTGCATCATGATGAATCCACTTCACATCAGCAATAGCTAATTGGGTCAAATGAATAGATCTGTGCACACTCAATTTTGATTCAGATTGAAACTCAATAAGGGAATTAAATGCAGAAGTAGATGACCGGTTTGAAGCCAACTATTTCCGCAATGAATTTGTAACCAGTTTGATCTAATAGCTGAAATTTTTGCAATCCTCTAACATATAATTGTGTGGCTCACAAGGATGACAGGTGGGTAGAGAGAGGTGGGTAGAGAGGTGGGTAGAGAGGGGAGTTGATTTCAGAGGGGAATGCCTTACAACGTAATAAAATACATTTTAATTTATTCTATTGTGTTATCCAATGTTGTAGTGAAATGTTACACCACTGATTAAATATATGTATGGTTAAATGTTATAGTGAAGAGATGCGAAATTTGATAATATAGAAAATTAATTCAAACATCATATACAAATGCACTAATCAAATTTTAATTTATATGAATATTGTTATAATATATATTTCAATTTTCAATGAATAACGAAATTAAAAATTTACAATAATTGCACTGTCACATGTCGATCTTTCTAAAAGAGAGAAAATCTCATAAAAAATTGGCGCATCTATAACACATAAAAACACCAGTGAACCGTGCTATATAAAAGCACCGCGATGAAATATTTTTGCATGTCCAATGTCTTTTAAGAAAATGAGAGCACCGGTGGGTTTATCCCTTCAAGCATCACTCTTGTTTGAGATTAACACCCTAATGCATTGTAATTCTTAACGCACCAGTGCTTTCATATAACTAACTCCCAATCCTACAAAATATTATTTCTAGCCCAGTGCTTTAAGAGAATGAACACCACTAGTCCTTTTCTATAACTAACACACTGGGGCCTTTTTTCTAGCAATACGCATCAGTGCTACAAGTTTAAAAAAAGCACTGGGACAACAATTATTTTTTGTGTGCCTCAGTGTAATTCCTTAGAAGAACGTCCTGGGGATTCTGTATCTCTTAGCACTAGTTTGATATATATTACACACGTATTTTTTTCATTCAACGCCTCAGTGATTTTTGTTATGTATGTTTTCTAGTGCTTTTATGTATGTAGTTCATCGATGCTACTTGTTCCATTAAGCGCACAAAAAAAAGAAATTGCTAGAACCTTTGGCCACCTAGATTTTTTCAGTTGTAATGAAGTTTTGTTAAAACCTAAAATAAAACCTCTACTATCACAAATAGATGTTTTTTTGACAAACAAATTCCAGTTTTATAACACTAAAAACCTTTGTTATAACCTTTCACTAAAAGGTCTTTTCCTTGTAGTGAAAAAGATATCATTGAAAAGTTGGAAAAATATTCTTGAGACATTTTGCTAAAAAAAAGGATATGGTATATTATATTGCAACAATAGTAATGATTTATTGATTGATATAATAATGGTGATTTTGTAGGTAGTATTGTTGACAAGAAGAGTGCCTCAAGATATGTCTTCTATCTTCGTTTATGATGGTTTCATGGGAATCCAAGAAGAAACGTATTGTCACAATCTCACCAAACAAAGTTGTGTATGTAGCAACATTTCAAACAATTTAGTTACATAGAGTATTTGGTGATCTTCAATAAGGAAAAGAAGAACCAAGTCTAGTATATTGCGATAGTAGTTTTGTCAAAAATCCACGTACTTTACCAAAAAAGAAAGCATATTAATACTAGATATCATTTCAATAGAAAACTTTTAAACAATAATGAAATTTCCTTGGAATTTTGAAAATAAGAATATCAATTGGTTGACATCTTCATAGACAAAGTTTAGGTGTTGTAAATGTTGAAGCACTTAATAATAGTAATTAAGGGGGAATGTTTCCTTAGAGGGAAGCTCAACTAGAAATAGTTGTGTAAATGAAGTGTTATGTGTGAGGAGGTTCTTTGTTCAAATCCCCCCAATTCACCCCATGGATGCGGAAAGGGGCTTACATACGTGCCTAGAGTTTATAGCAATAGTGGTTGGAATCGACCCCGTGTCACGTGAGTATGAGACTAGCCTAGTTGTTGATTCCTCTAGTCACAAAAGAAAAAGTAATTAAGGGGGAATGTTAGAATATTATTACTCCTGCTAGTTTTAAAGCATTCTAGAAGAGTCTTCATGTTGATTAGATCTATATTCTTCCGTTGTAGAAATATCTAGAAGAGATAAGTTTTTAAGATGGTCTAAATGGAAAAATTTCTAGGATACGTTGTGTCTAAGAAATGGTCTCTGATGGGGATCCCAAGTTCACATCAAATTTATGGAAATTTTTATTTAAATGATTTAAGACAAATTAAAATTTTAGTATAACATATTATCCCAAAATTAGATGGAATATTAGAAGGATCAATCAAGTGATTAAAGTCATGTTTAGGATGTATGTTATGCATAAGCCTTCTAGGAGGGAAGACTACTTCATTTCATTATATTTACATATAATGGGTATTAGGTATCTCTAAATATGATCTTGTCTAAAGAGTTATCTAATAGAAAATGAAAAATGCTATTGAGTTGGGATGAATTATCAAGTAGAGTGATGATTGGGTAAACATTGCTCAAAAAAATGGAAGAGAAAAGGGTTAAAAGAAACATAATTGAAAGTTATGCATGATAAGTAGAAAATTTACGTTGAAAATGGTAGGGCACACAAATAATTTCAAGTGTACGAGCACGTATTTCTAAGTTCAAATATAATGAAATTTCTTTGAAATTAGGAAGCTACTTGAAATTGGCAGTGTGTTATTATGAACCATTTCAAACCTTGGAGAGAATTGGTCTTGTTACAAACATGCTAGATTTGCTTGCATCCATGCATGTCCATATTGTGTTACTTTTTCCTTTTCATAAAAGCTATGTACTTGATCCTAACCATATAATTTATTGGATTGGGATTTAGGTGGAGAACAAGAGTGATTTGTAGTTCAAATTAAGGTTCTTCATAATCAAGCCATTATCCTGGTAAAGGTTCAATGGACACTATGGTCCTAAAGATGCGATGTGGGAGGATGAGGATACCACGTACGATGAGTAATCACATGTTTTTGAACATTTTGACAAATTTTGTTTATACATTTATAAATGATGTTGTTAGACTATGTTATCACTCAAGTTGTTCCCAAAAGCTGTAAGAAAGAGAATATGGCCGAGGTAACCATAGACCAATCTTTTAGACACATATTCTAGCCAATCTGCATCCAGAGAGGGCTCTCTCTTTATAATTTAACTTTGTTTTGAAAAGTATTAGGCTATTTATGAAGTCCAGGGGTTTTGTTTGATTTTTGGGTGGTGAGATTCAATAGAACAGAGGTGTAAACCTGAGAAGTTCAATCCATTGGGCTAATGGAGTCAACGAGGATGGATTTCTGGATTTGGTTTCTCGACAGAGGATGGTTCCACAGAGCAAGGTAGTCAAACAGGGAGCAAACAAAGATTTGTATTGGATGGAATGGGCTCAAAATGGCTGAAGGGCAGTTAAGAATCCTTCAACATATTTAAAGAGGGAAAGGGGATGACTATTGTTAAGGAGCAGTTAAGAATTCCTTAGCAAATAATCAAGATGACAGAATTAGGAAACATGAGCAATTAAGAGTTACATTGTTTATTCTAATCCTAAAGAAAACACAGAGAATGATAATGAATGAAACACAAAGTGCAGTCAAGCATATACTGAATTAATCTTTATCATTACCATTTAGATTGTGAAACACAGGTGATTAATTGAAACTAGAAAGATTACAAAACATAAGATAAAGGGACTTATTGGTTCACTGGTTGAGTCAAGAATTCTGTGAGAAGTCCTCTGCTTCAATTCTACATCCAGTGAGTCCAGCAACAATTGATTCCAACAACGTTTTTATTCCAAAATTTCAATATTACAGCGCAGTCTAAGAATGCATCACCAACCCCAAATGCTTCATTAAGGGGGGTACCTATACAAAAATATCTTACAAAATATCTCATGGTGATAATATCTAGTGATGAGTCATCGTTTTTACAAAAGATAGAGATAGATAGTCTCGAAAACAGGGAAAAGATAAATTGATGCTGTGCTGGCTGCTGTGTCCTGTCGGATGTGCTGGAGGTAGACTGTGTGAGTCGGTTTATAGTTGTTTTCCATTGATACTGTGTGCTGGCTACCACAGCTTTGTTCGATGTTCTTCAACTCTGATTTGATACGCTTTGACCTGTATGACCCTCATTCATTTCTGTTCTCCACATTATAGTAGATGGTCCAAAATTTTCATTTTGCGAAAGATACCAAAGATAATTTTATAAAATTTCTAACATACTTTGCCACCACTCCTATTCTGGTAACTTATGTCTCTGCAACTTCCTTAAAGTTTCATCAGTCTCTATGTACCTGAAGAAGTGGGGGGTTGTCCTGGGGTAAACATTGACAGTAGAACTAAGGTGATCTCATCAACATACTCACTGGTATTGAATCCCAAGATCAGGGATATCATGTCAACAATAAGTTTACCTGTTTCAGTGAAAAAGACTTGCAGATAGGGAGGTGGGCTTGTAGGTTGATGCTCTGGTAGCATGAATGTATAAGCAATGTGGGTTATCTCTGAGCTGGACAATTGAGAAGATTTTTCAAGTAGATACCCCATGGAAAGGCGAGCAAGGGGCTCAGTGGAATGGAAGTGTATCATTTCATTAATAGACTCAACAGTTATATGGAAAAGCACAGTTTGGGATGGGGACATGATTGCTCTATGGACAGGGTCATAATTGGCACAGCACTGATGAATGATGTTTGGGAAAACATGAACTGAGGGAATGAAGTACATGGGAAGGTTAGATTCCCATAACCCAAAAATATAAGAATTGTTTCAATAGCTATCTCTGATTTGGCAGAAAGCTTGAAGATGGTTCATGTTACCAGACAAATCCTTTATTTGGAAATATTTGTTGGCCAAAGGTAAATAATCCAAGTCTTTATAAGGTGCATTCATAGGCATGACGTTCAGGGCTGTGGGAGCTTCCATGTTTGGTTCTTGTGTTTTCAAACTGGAAGTCAAGCTTCTGTGGAAAAAATGGGCAAAACAATAGTTCTGGGGGTCTTTTATGGCAGCTTCGGAATGATTTCAGCTTAAATTCAACTCTTTTAGGTAAAATTACCAGTGGAAAAAATGAAATTACCGTTTTGGGAAGTGAACTGAGGTAAATACCTATTTTTGGAGGCGAACCGTGTAATTTGTAGGTTGCACGACGAGCTGCAGAGAACGACGCTGGAGTTTGTTGGCCGGGTGATGGACTGGACATGATTTGCATGGAGCATAGTAGCAGAAAATGTGGGTGAAAATGAAATTTTCTCGACTATTTAACAAAATTTGGTTTGGCAGGGAATTTTTGGCATTTATTGAGCAGCTGACGTTAAAGTGATGGGACATTTTGTCGTGACGCGAAGAGTGGTAAGCGGTTCCCCCTGCACCACTTTTGGGGTCGGGTGGTTTCAAATGAAGGGCAAGCGATTATAGTGGGAGCGCGATGCGTTTCCACGGTACAGGAGCAATACAGCCAATTCCCCGGGACTTAACGTGCGACCGATCGGGGGGTCACGAAATGAATAACAACCGTCTGATGCGAGGGCGTCGATCGGATGGTGGGTGCTCAGCGGAGATGGCGAGAGGTTAAATGCGTGGGCCCGGTGAATTAACATGTGTTTTTTAATGGTATCGGGGTGGAATTGATTGGTCTGCGGGTTGAGGTTAGGTATTAATTAATGTGGGGTTAAATAATCCCTGTTTTATATATACAGTGATATGGTTATAGTTAACTGGGAGCGGGAATATATTAACAATCGGGGTTCTTAACATATATACGTAATAGGAGAAGGGAATGACTTATATGGGATTTATACAATAAAGTTAGAGTTACTATGGAAAAATGAATTTCGAAACAACAACGCTAAGTCATATGGTTAACAACTTAGGCCAAAAAAAGGGAAACATAGTATTTATATGAGAAACATGAATAATCTCTAAGTAAAATGGATTTTTATTTAGGCAATCACCTTGAAATGTAATGAGTGGTTCAAGGATATTAAGCATATTTTAATACCTTTAGGAAGTGAGTGAATGATTTTCAGGGAAAAAGGATGAAGAGGAGTTAGTCATGAAACCTTGTCTCACTTGAGCTATTTCCGCCATGGCACTTGTGATTAACGTAAAAGTTAACATATGTGGAGACAAAATCTATCACAAGTATTCATTCTGCAACACCATTGTACCTACCCTGCCTACTTGGCCTAGCATTTTTTCTTCTTTATTTGGGTGCACTTGGACTGGAAAACCCACATCACCTTCTTTTTTTTTCATGATAAGCCTACCTAAGTCTGCACTTATAACACCCAAGGGCTTAGATTCAGCTGTTGAGCTCCTTTGCTTCTCTACCTATCTACTTTTCTGCCAAGATTGAATAGTTTGGACAGATTTTATTCTCTATCTCTAAAAAAAGTAAATTCAGACATGAACTGGCCAAGATTGAGCTGTTTGGTCATTCATCAATGGTGGCATAAGTCAACAAGCTGCACACAATCAGATTATTAGTGAAATAAAATAGTAGCGGCATTATGGACTTGCACACTTTCCTGGTCTATTTTGTTTTCGGGGTTCATTTCTTTCAATTTTTTAACCATTTCATTCCTTTTGCCCTTTGATTTCTCTTTTAGGGCATACCCTCTTTATATTTTTAAAAAAATTTGTTTTTTGAGAATATGGAAAACCTTTGCACCCAGACAAAAAGGTATGAACATATTACAGAGCCCATCAATGCCAATCATGAAATATGACACCTATTAGTACAGGATCATAGCAGTGGCTCCACTTGGGGATGGCTTTCCTTGATGGAAAGTCAAGAACAACAGGTTAGATAGCCTTCTTCACAACTTTGACTGTGCTCTGAAATCTTCTTTTACTGGTTGCTTTATTATATGTATGACAGTTACACTTGTGAAGCTTAGGGCCTTCTCTTCGAGCTTCAACTTCAGCGATTTAGTATCCAATCCAAACCAAAATATTACTAGGGATATAGTATATACATGTTAAGGAAAGAATGCTTCAAACAGTTGGATCAAAGTAGTGTTTCAGCATCCGACCATTAACTGGCCCTTCTTCTATTTCTGTGCCATCCAGGTTCTTCAAAAAGTAAGTATTGTTCCCTTGTAAGGCCCGGATAATAAAATGTCCCTTCCATAGGAAGTCAAACTTCCCATGTTTTCCCTTGTCTTCACCCCTAGAATCCCATTTTAAAACTTTGTTCCGAAGGTAGAAATATTCTGCCTTGGTCCTCTTATCAAATATTTTCTTGAGTTTTTCTTGTAGCACTTGGGATCTTTGGTATACCTCTTCTATAGTCTGTTGTAAATGGATGGTCTGATTTATTCTTCTTTGAATGTCATTAGGTTCCACCTGAGCTTCTTGCAGTAATTTCATTACAGGGACTCCCAAAGATGAAGGAAATACAACCTCTATGCCATATACCAATTTATAAGGGCTAGTTGCAATAGATCTCTTTGAAGTTAGTCTGTCTACCCATAGTGCATTTGTAAGCTTCTTGTGCCAGTTTTTCTTGTTCTCTTCCAACAATTTCTTAATAATATTGATCAGGCTTTTATTGGAAGACTCAGCTAGACCATTACCTTGAGGGTAATAGGCTGTGGAATGGCCTAAAGTGATATGGTATTTGTGACAGAAACTTATCGTTTTCTTGGATTTGAAAGCAGCAACATTGTTAGTTATGATCTTTTCAGGACAGCCAAATCGAGAAAGTATGTTGGTTTCTAAGAATCCTATAATCACTGTATCATTGGCTTGTTTGGTAGGAATGGCTTCTATTCACTTCGTGAAATAATCTATGGCAGTGAGGATCCATTTATGCTGGCCAGAAGAGGGACGATGGATCTCTCCAATGAAGTCTAAACCCCATTGTTGGAAAGGCTTTTCTGTGGAAATTGGTTTAAGGGGTAGAGGTAAAAGTTTCCTCTTGCCTTCAAAAATTTGACATTTATGGCAAGCGGTGACAAATTTCTTCACATCAGCAAACACGGTGGGCCAATAAAATCTAGTCCTTAGGATTTTATTTGCAGTTGATTTCCAATAAAGATGTCCACCACAATCCCTTGCATGAAATTCTTTGAGCACTTTGTCAGCTTCATGTTTTATTAAACAATTCAATAGAACACCTTCATGATTTTTCCAAAATAAGGCATTATCTAAAATACAAAATTTTGAAGCTTTCATCTTTAAAAACCTTTTCTTTGTTCTGGATAACCTTCGAGGAGCTTGCAGTTTTAATAATACATGAGTTATGTCAGCATACTAAGGTGATTCTAAGAAGGCCTGATTGATCTATGGAGTCGCCATCTCCTGTTCATTATCCAGTTCATTGATATCAAGGGCTTGAAAGTTTGTTTCAGTCATGAGTTTGGCCAATCCCTGTCCCTTTATAAGCTTTGTAGGTTTTATTTCAATGTCATACTCCAATATATTAGCTATCCCTTTACCTCATTTGCCTTCATTTCCCTCCTGAGTTAGGATGTCTTTGACAACAACACTTGGTACATAAGCTATTACATGGGAGTATAATATATAAACTCTAAAGTCTTTAATAGCTTTCACAAGTGCATAAGCCTGTTTTTCCATGATTTGGTATTTTAGTGGTGCATCTCTAAGTGCTTTACTGAAAAAGGCTATGGGTTTTTCACATCCTTGATCATCGTTTTGTAGTAAAATAGTAGCAATGGTGTGTTCTGATGCAAATGAGAATATTATGAAGTCTCTATCAAACTTTGGACTTGTAAGGATTGGTGTTCTAGTTAAAGCCATTTTAGTTTCCTCAAATTCTTGTTTGGATTCTACTGTCCATTTAACCTTGGAATCCTTTTTTAACATATTGTTCGGAAGTCTGATTAATTTAGCCAAATTAGGTATAAATCTTCTCAAAAAATTAATCTTCCCTAGGAAAGCTTGAAGTTCTTTGACATTTCTGGGGTGAGGTACTTGTAGAATGGCTTGTATTCTATTAGAATCAATTCTGATGCCATCTTTGGAGATGATGTGGCCTAATAGTTTGCCTTCCTCTAGACCAAATAACGATTTCTTAGGGTTAAGTGAAATACCATACTTTCTGCATTTTAAAAACACTTGTCTCAAATGATCTAGATGTTGCTGATCTGATTTGGAAAACAAAGTAAGGTCATCTAGATATATAACCAGAAAATCATGAATTTCTTTTGCAAAAGATATGTCGATTGCTCGTTGAAAGGTTGCCCCTGCATTCTTAAGTCTAAATGGCATTTTAACATATTTGAAAGTTCCCCATGGTGTTGTAAAAGCAGTTTTTTCTTGGTCATCAGGATGGACCAGAATCTGGTTAAAACCTAAGAATCCATCTAAAAGTGAGATCCTAGAGGCACCTACTACTCTTTGTAAAATGTAGTCCATCTTGCATAAGGAGTAATTGTCTTTCAAAGAAACCTTATTCACATTCCTTAAATCAACCCACAATCTAATTTCTCCTGTCTTCTTCCTGGTAGGTACTAAATTAGACACCCACCCTGAAAACCTGATAGGAGCAATTATTCTTGCTTCATACATCCGTTTGATTTCCTTTTCAATTAAGAGAAGTAGTACAAGGTTAATTCTTCTGATCTTTTGTTTGAATGGTTTCTGATCTTGCTTGAGGGGTATTTTATGTTGAATTATAGAGGTGTCATAAGATTTCAGATCTTCATAGCTCCAAGCAAAAACATCTTGGAATTATTTGAACAGTTCAACATATTTAAGCTTTTGATCAGGGGGCAAAGTTTTGGACAATTTTATTATTTTTGGATTTTCATCAGTTCTTATGTTATAGTCTTCAATGTATGCTTTTGGAGGTTGCATTTTGGGTTTTGTTGGGATATCATTAAAATCAAAGAAATCTTCCAAAGGAGTTAATCCTTGGGGAAAATGATTATATTTTAAATCAATAACTTCAGATTCTCCTTCAATGATCTCATCAATATCTATTTCTTTCAGATATTGCATTTCTTTATTGGTAAATTTTGTGGGGTGAAGCCTTTGAGTTGCATTTTCTGCTGAAATGCTTGTTTCTATTTTATCTATTTGATTATACTCACTGCCAGGGTCTATGTCTATATTAGTGCTAGAGAACTCTTCCTCTAGGGTCAAGAAATTGTTAATTTGAATATCATTGTCAAAAACTTGCCAGTTTTTTACATTATCAGGTATAGCTGGCCTGTGTCTAATCTCAGTTGTGAACTGATGATGAGGTTCAAATGGTAATTTGCAAGTGCTGGCAAATGTTGCTAAGATGTGAGCATGAAAATTATGTTTTCTTGTAATTTTGGCGAGCTGTGTTTCAAGGAATGTGTTGAGAATGTCAATTGTTGTTCCTGTATAAGCTCTCAGTCTGGGATCAATTGTGAGGAAGTTTCCTTTTATCTGTTGAATGACTAAATCAGAATCTCCCAAAACTGATATCCTGATTGCCCCTAGACTTTTGATCAATTTAAGTCCTAGCAACAAGGCTTCATATTCAGCCATATTATTGGTGCATTTAAAGTTTAACCTGTAAGCATGACCTTCAGCATGATTATTTTCTAAATTTTGTACCCAAATTCCAGCTTCTGCTCCTAATTTGTCAACTGAACCATCAAATTCTAAGTACCAAAGGGTTTCATGTTCGTAGTTAGAATTAGGAGTCTCATTAATCTGCTTTATGGGAAGATATATTTCTTTAGTTTCATCTGGTTTCTCTTGATTGTCTGATGTATCATTGTTCTAAAAAAATTCTTGAATTTGAACACTAGATTTTTCGTTTATAATTTCTTCTTGTTCAAAAGCTAAAACTTTGACATCAGTTGGGGGATCAATTTGAGCACTATGGAGAATGAAGGAGTCCATGTCAGAATGCAAGGAGTAGATAGGGAAATTCTGGGATTTCTCTTGGCTACTTACCACATATTTCATTAAAGTCTCTTGGTATAACTTCTTTGGTTGACCAAACACTGAAATAGTAGCATAGGACATGTCCAATTGCAATGATCCTTGAAGCTTTGCACCCCAAGACCTGGACAATAACATGCCATATTTTGGTGGCATGTCAGATACCACTATGTCCATTAAAATGGTCTTCGCAGCGTATTGAACCAGTGATACACATAAATCTTTGATCAATCCTAGACACCTGACCTGTCTTGAGTCAAAAGAGAACAAGTCTTTGTATGGCCTGGTAATATCTAGGTCCAACTTCTCCATCACAGATTTAGGCATTAAGTTATGAGAAGCACCTGAATTGAACATGGCATTATGAAGTATTTTATCATGTATGTTCAAACTTACATAGAAAGGAGGAACATCTCCATCTACTGATTTTCCATTTACCTCATGTCCAAAAATTAATTCAGGTTGGTCATAAAAAACATTTACTGAATCTTTGTTCACAGAAATTTGGAGTGATCTGCTAATTTGACCTTTGTAGACATCATGCTTAGCTAACTCTGACAATGGAATAGCTATTTTTAATTTGCCTAACTCAGTCTCAAGATTGAAAGGTTTTTCAATTTGGATTTTTGTATTTCAGACAGTGAGATTCCCTAGTTCTGTTGTATTTTCTATGTTTTTCTCTTTTTCAGGAGTGGTATTATGGGCTAAAATTACTTCCAAATCAATTTTAGGAGGTTCTTCTACGTTTCCTTTGGAAGGAATGGAAGTGGAAGGTTGTCTGTTAGGTCGTTGCTCGTCTGATGCATCTTCAATTATTGGGTTTTTTGGGTTAGAATCTGTTCCAGGAAGGGCTTGTACAGGGGGTTTATTGATTTTAGCTTTGTTAGGCTACTTGGTATCCTTCTGCTTATTGGTTTCTGGGACATCTATTCTTCTGCTTCTCAAATTGTATTACTTGTGGACTTCATAGATAGTTGTATCATATCCCTCTCTAAAATCAAATGACTCACCTGACTGTGTTTGGAATTTTTCAAGAGTGTGAGCTTCTTGGGTTAAGAAAACTTTTTGTTCATTATTGAGGCCCATCATGTTAATTTGAGTGTCTTTTGGTGGTTCATCCAAGGTTGAGGCTTCAACAAAATTTTCTTGGAATGGGGGCCTAATATTTTGGTCAAATCCATTCTTTCCAGTATTAGGGTTTTGATTTTTCTTTGAAGTTTGGATTTCTTCTAGCATTACCTGGTTAACCATCCCAAGAGGATTTCCTCTCAATTATTTCTACTCTATCTCCGAGTCTATCCATTCCTTTAATAATAGCATCTAATTTCTGTTCAAAGGAAGAAGGTTCTTCCTTAAAAGGTATCCTTCTTTTGGCTCTGGCCCGAGCTCGCTTAGAAATCAGGTTGGCCTCAACGCTAACAACTATACTCTGCATCCCTTCTAAGTCTCGAGGAGCTCTTTCCCTAAGTTGATATGCCATATCAGAATCAAATGCATCAGGGAATTTAATCAAGGCCAAATCCAAAGGAGGTCGAAGATTTTGAGCAATAGCATTGTAGACATTATTGAATCTGGTACAGTAATCTTGGATAGTTTCTTGGGTACCTCTTTTTAAACCTTCATATTCTGATAAAATGTGGAGAGGATCTTTCTTCTTTTCCCATATATTCAAGAAGGTCTAATAAAGAGCTTGTGGGTCATTGATACTATTTGCAGGAAGCGCTCTAAACCATGTTCTAACATCTCCAGTCAAACTTTGAACAAATGCTCTCATCCTAATATCATCAGCATCAACCTCATATATTTCAAAGTAATCTGTCATTTTTTTAGTATGTTGTTGAGTTGTGTAAGTGCCTGTGCCATCAAAAGGAGTGATTTTACTTTGGTAATCTTGGGGCATAGCCCCTAAGTTGGCCGGTAAGTTCAAAGGAGCATATCTGTTCGTCATGATAGCAGGGATATGTGTAACAACTAGTGCAGTAGGGACAGTGATGGGAATATGGACAGTGGATGGAAGAGTGGAAGGGGTAGCCTAAGGTTGGGAAGTGAGGCACTGATGGTGAACTTGGAGAAGGGGTAGTAATCACAGGAAGATTTGGTGTTTTTTCAGAGGTAAGCTCAAGTTGGATGGAGCTCTGTAGATGTTTGTCAAGATGTGGACTAACAACTTCAAGCTGCAAATTTTCAAGGAATATTGGATCTTGAACTGTGTGGGTTAATCCAGATTCGGAAAAGGTCTCAAATGAGGGGCTTTCTAAATAGTGAGCAAAAGGTTCGTCCTCAAGGTGGATCGATCTCATAGGACAAGACTTTGATCTGGATAGAGGCTGAGAAATAACATAATTTTCTAGGCTCTCTTGTCTTCTAAGAATCCTAGGAATCAGATTAGGATTTTCAAACACCGGTGGTGGGTTTGGATCAGGGTTTGATCTGGTGTAACAAATCCTTTCTGAAGCCAGGCTTGTAGGTGTATAATTGGTTTTTCTGTGAGTAGGTTTGACACTACAACTTTAACAGCTTCTTTAAGACACTTCAGATATGAAATTGTGAACTTTCTTAAAGACTTATAAAGAAGGGATTGATCAAGTATTTGAAACCAACTATCAAATCTATAAGCTAGACCAACCATAGACTGAAGTAGAATTCATTTACTTCTGCCATTGTCAAGCAAAAGCATTTCAAAGGCTACCTGGCTAACTTCAGACTCTATCTATAGATTATGAAGTAAATAGTAATAACAAACGAATTACTCAGTTCCCCAACAGAGTCGCCAATGATGTTATCACTCAGGTTGTTCCCAAAAGTTTTAAGAAAGGGAATACGGCCGAGGTAACCAGAAACCAATCTTTTAGACACAGATTCTAGCCAATCTGCATCTAGAGAGGGCTCTCTCTTTATTATTTAACTTTGTTTTGAAAAGTATTAGGCTAGTTATGAAGTTCAGGGGTTTTGTTTGATTTTTGGGTGGTGAGATTCGATAGAACGGAGGTGTAAACCTGAGAAGTTCAGTCCATTGGGCTAATGGAGTCAACGAGGATGGATTTATGGATTTGGTTTCTTGACAGAGGATGGTTTCACAGAGCAAGGTAGTCAAACAGGGAGCAAACAAAGATTTGTATTGGATGGAATGGGCTCAAAATGGCTGAAGGGCAGTGAAGAATTCTTTAGCATATTTATAGAGGGAAAGGGGACGGCTATTATTAAGGAGTAATTAAGAATTCCTTAGCAAACAATAAAGATGATAAAATTAGGAAACATGAGAAATTAAGAGTTACAGTGTTTATTCTAATCCTGAAGAAAACACAGAGAATGATAATGAATGAAACACAGAGAGCAATCAAGCATATTTTGAATTAATCTTTATCATTACCATTTAAATTGTGAAACACAGGTGATATAATAAAACTAGAAAGATTACAAAATAGAAGATAAAGGGACTTATTGGTCCACTGGTTGAGTCAAGGATTCTGTGAGAAGTCCTCTGCTTCAATTCTACATCCAGTGAGTCCAGCAACAATTGATTCCAATAGCTTTTTTATTCCAAAATTTCAATATTATAGCGCAGTCTAAGAATGCATTACCAACCCCAAATGCTTCGTTAAGGGGGGTATTACAGTTGTTTTCCACTGATACTGTGTGCTGGCTGCCCCGGCTTTATTGGATGTTCTTCAACTCTCATTTGATATGCTTTGACCCATATCACCCTCATTCATTTCTGTTCTCCGCATTATAATAGATGGTCCAAAATTTTCATTTTACGAAAGATACCAAAGATAAGTTTATAAAATTTCTTAACATACTTTGCCACCACTCCTGTTCTGGTAACTTATGTCTCTACAGCTTCCTTAAAGTTTCATTAGTCTCTGTGTACCTGAAGAAGTAGGGGGTTGTCCTAGGGTAAACATTGACGGTAGAACTAAGGTGATCTCATCAACATACTTACTGGTATTGAATCCCAAGATCAGGGATATCATGTCAACAATAAGTCTACTCGTTTTAGTGAAAAAGAATTGCAGATAGGGAGGTGGGCCTGTAGGTTGATGCTCTGGTAGCATGAATGTATGAGAAATACGAGTTATCTCTGAGTTGGACAATTGAGAAGATTTTTCAAGTAGATACCCCATGGAAAGGTGAGCAAGGGGCTCAGTGGAATGGAAGTGTATCATTTCATTAATAGACTCAGCAGTTATATGGAAAAGCACAATTTGGGATGGGGACATGATTGCTCTATGGACAGGGTCATAATTGGCACAGCACTGATGAATGTTGTCTAGGAAAACACGAACTGAGGGAGTGAAGTACATGGGAAGGTTAGATTCCATAACCCAAAAATATCAGAATCGTTTCGATAGCTATCCTTGATTTGGCAGAAAGCTTGAAGATGGTTCATGTTACCAGACAAATCTTTTATTTGGAAATCTTTGTCCGCCAAAGGTAAATAATCCAAGTCTTTATGAGGTGCATTCATAGGCGCGACGTTCAAGGTTGTGGGAGCTTCCATGTTTGGTTCTTGTGTTTTCAAACTGGAAGTCCAGCTTCTGTGGAAAAAATGGGCAAAATAGCGGTTCTAGGGGTCTTTTATGGTAGCTTCAGAATGATTTCAGCTTAAATTCGGCTCTTTTACGTAAAATTACCAGTGGAAAAAATGAAATTACCATTTCAGGAAGTGAACTGGGGTAAATACCTATTTTTGGAGGCGAACCGTGTAATTTGCAGGTTGCACGACGAGCTGTAGAGCACGACGGTGGAGTTTGTTGACCAGGTGACGGTCTGGACGTGATTTGCATGGAGCACAGTAGCAGAAAATGTGGGTGAAAATGAAATTTTCTCGACTATTTAACAAAATTTGGTTTGGCGGGGAATTTTTGGCATTTATTGAGTAGCTGACGTCACAGTGATGGGACATTTTGTCATGACGCGGAGGGTGGTAAGCGGTTTCCCCACGCACCACTTTTGGGGTTGGGCGGTTTCAAACGGAGGGAACGTGATCATAGCAGGAGTGCGATGCGTGTCCACGGTACGGGAGCAATATAGCCAATTCCCCGGGACTTAACGTGCGACTGATGGGGGGGTCGTCAAATGAATAACAACCGTCTAATGCGAGGGTGTCAATCGGACGTTGGGCGCTCAGCAGAGATGGCGAGAGGTTAAATGCGTGGGCCCGGTGAATTAACATGTGTTTTTTAATGGTATCGGGGCGGAATTGATTGGTCTGGGAGTTGAGGTTAGGTTGTTAATTAACGTGGGGTTAATTAATCGCTATTTTATATATACAGTGATATGGTTATAGTTAACCGGGAGTGGGAATATATTAACAATCGAGGTTCTTAACATATATACGTAATAGGAGAAGGGAACGATTTATATGGGATTTATACAATAAAGTTAGAGTTAATATGGAAAAATGAATTTCGAAACGACAACGCTAAGTCATATGGTTAACAACTTAGGCCAAAAAAAGGGAAACATAGTATTTATATGAGAAACATGAATACTCTCTAAGTAAAATGGATTTTTACTTAGGAAATCACCTTGAAATGGAATGAGTGGTTCAAGCATATTAAGCAGATCTTAATACCTTTGGGAAGTGAGTGAATGATTTTCAGGGAAAAAGTATGAAGAGGAGTTAGTCATGAAACCTTGTCTCACTTGAGCTTTGTCCACCATGGCACTTTTGATTAAAGTAAAAGTTAACATATGTGGAGACAAAATCTATCACAAGTATCCATTCTGCAACACCATTGTACCTACCCTGCCTACTCGGCCTAGCATTTTTTCTTCTTTCCTTGGGTGCACTTGGAATGGCAAACCCACATCAACTTCTTTTTCTTTTCATGATAAGCCTACCTAAGTCTACACTTATAACACCCAAGGGCTTAGATTCAACTATTGAGCTCCTTTGCTTCTCTACCTATCTACTTATCTGCCAAGATTGAATAGTTTGGATAGATTTTATTCTCTATCTCTAAAACAAGTAAATTCAGACACGAACTAGCCAAGATTGAGTTGTTTGGTCATTCATCAATGGTGGCATAAGTCAACAAGCTACACACGATCAGATTATTACTGAAATAAAATAGTAGTGGCATTTTGGACTTGCACACTTTCTTGGTTTATTTTGTTTTTGGGGTTCATTTCTTTCAATTTTTTAACCATTTTATTCTTTTTTCCCTTTGATTTCTCTTTTAGGACATACCCTCTTTACATTTTTTAAATTTTTTGTTTTTTGAGAATATGGAAAACCTTTGCACCCAGACAAAAAGGTATGAACATATTACAGAGCCCATCAATGCCAATCATGAAATATGACACCTATTTGTATAGGAGCATAACAGACTACATATCCAAATGACGTAAGTGTGGAATTCAAGATTATTCATGAGATGTAAATTTCAATATGTTGTTTTTAACCATTGGATTCATATTCCAAGGTATCTTGGAATCCCAATGACGATTCATTTTTCTCACCATAACCCCAAAAAATTATATGTCTAGCATTGCCCCATTAATCTGAACGGGTTCTTGTGAATCTAAGTAAAGAGATGATGATAACTAGCAATGGAAAAATGTGCTCTTTAAATCTCATTGTTTTGAGATGACCACAAACATAATTTCTAGCAAAAGATAAAGTATTTTACTAAATTGTGGTTTAATATTGACCACCAACTCTAGAACTTAGATTTATGGCTTAGAAATTCTTAGAACATTTCATAATTTGGCTAGAAGTTGATGTATTCTTTTTATTGGAAGTGCTCGTAAATGGTGATTTGAAGATGGCTGCAAACTAATTATGGTTTGAAGTTGACACCACAAACTATTGGATCCTAGATATAAGGATTAGATATTCCTCAAACATATCTAACGTTTGCTAGAAGTTGACATATTCTATTGATTGGAAGTGATTGTAAATGGTGATTTGAATATGATTGAAAACTATTGTCTAGTAGTTGTAAATATTCTACTAAATGTTGGTTTAAAGAAGACTGTAAACCAAATCATGATCATGGCTTTGACGTAGACTACAACAATGATCCTAGCTTTGGATGTTGACTAGCTCAGAATTACTTGTACATGCTTGATTGATAGGGCTTCAATTTTAGAATGCTCACAGTTAATTACTTATATCATTGCCCAACTATCATATATAAGTTGAGGAGATGAAAATATTTATAAAATTCTCTCTCCTAAAATTCACCCTTTTACAATGTAATATCAATAGGGAACTTACAAAAAATCTATTTGCAAGTTACCATTATTTTGATTCTAAATGTGAATTATTTTCAAGATTACATGTGTCATCAAACATCAAATCACTAGTCTGCACACCAAATGGTCTTGTCATACCAAAAGGAATTCAACTAAATGGATGATGTAATACACTATGGTAGATCAATATCATCGGAAATAGTGTGAATATATTTGAATTTCCATAAAACATCAATTCAAAGTTCAAATAAGTACAATTTTTATGTAAATAATTACTTGAGTAATGTCTAGAATTCATAGATGAAGAAACTTGGAACTGATTTCCTTGAATTATTGGCACAATCTTTATCCACATTGACTTCCCTGGAGAAGACCATCTGACCTCAATCTATCCCAATGAGAAACAATGCTTTCTTTGGAGTGATCCAGATCTCTTAGCTACCAGAATTAACCAATATCTTTTACTTATGTGATGTCAACAGAAATGCATGTCAAAAAGTGTGAAAAACCACATGTGCATTCTTTAAATAATAGGAAACATAAAGGCAATAATCAAATCAAAGAACACACACAACTTGATAACAGATTTTTTTCCAGTGTAGACTACGTCTCTGGGCCAGGTGTCAAGAGTGGGGAGGTCACTTCATTAAATCTAGCAAGATTATGATGAGTACATGATGTATTATGTGTTAGTACAAGGAAGAACTCCCTTAACTAGAGTGGCATGTCTCTCCATGAGACGTTCTGCTATAAAAACTCTCACTCATATAAGATCTCATTCAATATGAAAAAAATATCAAAACTCACATGAAGTGGCATATAAGGATCCTCCAAGAAAGTGGCAAACAAGGATCTCAACATCAAATCATCATCTCAATGAAAATCAAAAGAATATATGTTGGAGTATTAGGATCCTCCCATAGGTTATGATGGGGTGATAAAGGGACCATTAGAGTAATAATAATGAATGTCATTTAATGTATGTTGGACTAAATATACTATGTTTATTATTACTAAATAAGGCATAATATGGTAAGTGTTGAATCATAATGTTTGGGAATTTATCACAAATAGAGGGTTTGCTTACAAGTGTTGCTAAAGATTAGGTACTCACTAACAAAGCACATTGTTAAATGCATGAGACTATCAAATGGTAAGGTATTCACTAACAAACCTCATTGTTGAATGCTTGAGACTATCAAATGATGACACATACCCATAACTATTTTTAAGGAATAATGGAGCTGTAATATTTCCATTGAGAAAAAACAGTAATAACAAGCAAGGTAACAAGACACAATGCACCACCATTTTAGAGATGACCCTAATAGGAGAAAGAAAGTAATTTAGAATAATTGTACAATTGCATTCGATTCATGATAGATCTCAAGTTAAGATGGTTTTAAGTTTGTAAAAAGAAGAGTTAAATGTAACATGTGTTTACTAATTTGAGTTCAACTCCTCAGCTCACCATGAGTTTTGAACCTAAGACTTAACGGGGACAAAAATTAAAACCTAACACCAACCAAATAGTCTACAACTTATGTGTCCTTAAAACCCAACAAAAACCAAATAGTCTACACCTCATGTGTCTATTTTAAAATAAAAAACTTGAAATTTGACCTTGAGACCACATAGGGACTAAACCCACATAACCCAACTAATTTAAAATTCATGAGTCTTTTTGAAAATAAACTTATACTAGCATAGATCCATCTTAACCTCGAATCTATCAAGAATTAAGAGAGATGAAATCTCTTGAAGTGCAAACCTCTTTTAGAATGAAAAACTTGAAGAAAAGTTTGCACCTTGAGAGATTTGATCTCTTTCAGTGCTTGATAGATTTGGACTTAAGGTAAACTTGACTTCGTCAAGTTACTAGATGTTTTTGAACGTTAGTTTTATAAGAACCCATGGTTTTGACCCATGGTATGTGTTGAGCCTCAAACCTGCACCTTCCTATACACCCTCTCAACCTTCTTTTTCCACTTACTTCATCCACCAAGTTGTTAAATCATTGCATTATAGTCTAAAAAAGAACTTTTTATATGGTTTTATGACTATGCTTATGACTGTTGTTTGGTTTAGTTTTTTTGTTCATGCAGCTGTGGAAACTTCTCAGTTTCTGCAGCCAGCAAAGGTTTCCGCAGCCAGCATAGGATTCCGCATCTATTTTGTTAAAAGTTGTGCTATAGGTGTCCTATGAAGAAACGAGCTACATGGGCAAGCTCCAGGTGACGGATACATGGAACGTGTCCCTTCAAATCAGCCAAATCATCCATGGAAGGTCACGATCAACGAAGGTCAAAGACAAAGCCAACCAAGGAGTTCAGTGGTGGCACGTCTCTATTTTGAGCACGTGAACGTTACGTGGCACAGTCCTCAGCTCACGAAGACACCAACACACCTGGAGATCATTCCCGTAACCTGAATCCAACAGCTACCACTCTGGAGATTTAATAGACATGATGACAGTTACACTAGATCTTGGCTGAAGGGATCTACGCGTCTTTGGCAACATAGTCAATAGCGTAGGAGTTAGTTGGTTGGTTTTAGCATTTTTCCATTATAAATAATGCGTCAATGAACGCTGTAAAAGAGCTTTTTGGGATATGTGAATTCTGAACTGATGTGTTATCACCCCACTATTTATATATGTTACTGTTTTAAATATATGAGAAGACTTTTATGAGTTTATTCGTGTGACTACTTGTTGACTGGCTGAAGTGGCAAAGGGCCCCTGCGCACTGAAGCCTTGTAAAGTTTCCATTTGGTTTTATTATTTTTTTGTTTTTATAATCATTAGTTTGTACATAAAACACTGTTTGATGTTTCTTAACTCACTGTTGTTTATATTTTCACCTCTGTTTTCTTATAGTTGTTAACTGATCAGTTCTTTTCTGCAGGTTTTCTTAGGCAGCCCCGGAAAATTTTCATCTTTTTGATAACTATTGGCATATGAGATCATCTTGTCCTTCCTGCTAACTTTCATTTTCTGAAGTTTAATTTCAACACTGCCTTTTCCAAGTTGTGATTTGCTTATTTATTTTTCTGTTATTTAGATATCATACTGCTCACCATTTTATGGTTTCTTTCTATAGTCAAGTGACTCTATTAGAAAGAAATCAGAATATTACTAACTGTAGTATGATTTAGTTATCATATTGCTTAAACTTATTCATGGTTGCTTCCCACAAGGTAGATTGAGCTGAAGGGTAAAGGACCAGAAGAGTTCAAGTAGTGTGACTAGTTTCTTTTATGCAATTTAATTTCTTGCCATTTAGATATCATATTGCTTGACTTGTTCATGATTGCTTCCCACAAGGTAGATTGAGCTGAAGGGTAAAGGATCTGAAGAGTTTAAGTAGTGTGAATTAGTTGCTTTGTTTTTAGTTTGAGTTGCTTTTAGTTTTTACTTTTTTTTTTCATTCAACAGCAAGGATACTGGGCCATTGTCATTAGTTCACTGTTTGATGCATTTACTTCCTCTTAAGAATTGATTTTAGTTTAGTTGTTTTAAAGCTTTCTCTTTGAGCACTTTCAAGTTTGATAAAATCACTGTAGAAACCATCACCATCTATACTCCATACTTCACTTTCATCCTCGCCATCACACATTAGGGAAAGATAAATCCAAAAACAAACTAAAAAAAAAAACTCAAAAACGACAAAAGACTAAGGAAATGGTTATCTAGTACATATAGTACACTTCACTTCGTTAGTTTACGAACCTCGGATTGACATTGTAATTAGCAATTTAGATCACACTAAATTGACCAAACAGTATGCATGTAGAATATAGCCTATTGAAAAGGGGAAATTAAACCATCCTAGATCCATCTTAACTTTCAATCTACAAAGCACCTAACGGGAGAAAATCTCTTGAGATGCAAACCTCTTTTAAAATGAAAAGAGATTTGGTCCCTGTGGATGCTTGGTAGATGCACAATTGAGATAGATATAGGCTCATTTTATTATTTTTAAACGTAATGTTGTGTGGCAATAACTCCTTCATAGGAAGTTGTAGCCCCTCTCAAGCACAATAATGATGATTTAAATTAAAATAGACACGGAAATATTTTATTTATCAATACTTATAATTAATATTAAAATAATTTTAATATGTTAATATAAATATTAGTTAATTATTTTAAATTCAATAATATTACACCATGTTTCCAATATATGTTGTAAATAGCATTCCTTGTCGATTACTTCCTAAATCTTTTAATCATAGAGATGTATTAAGAAATGATTTCTTTATCATGGGTTGCAGAAATTTACATTAAATTCTTCATCTATATAGATTCACTTTATTAGGGTTGTTGTGCATGTCTGACCGCAAATTAAAAAAAATTAAGAGTTGGAACCTCTGAAGATGTAATACGACCATAAAGTAATATTTAAAAATGCAGTTGTCTATAATGAGACTTTTTGAAAGCCTTTCCGGCGGGTTTTTCCGATCAAAATCTGGCAGCAATTTATTGGAATCACAAGTTTGATAGCTAGTTTCTTCACAGTCAAAGGGTCCCAGGGGTTTTTCAGGGTGCTGAATCCAAATATGCAGTCAAAAAACCATTTTAACTACTAAAAATCAAGATTTAACCTCGATTTCTTCCGCCGGATTCCGTCACTGGAATCTCCAAAAAGTCGCATTATAGACAACTCCTTTGAAAATGCGGTGAAGTCGTGGATGGCGACGAGTGGTACTTTCCATAAATTAACTGCAATATCCTTTCCTCTCCTATAGGGCATAATATTGTGCAAGCTTCTTTTCAGATTTTATTTTATACTGTGCATCGATTTTATGGTTTTTATTTATCCGTTGTTTTCAAAAGGAGTTGTTTCTAATGCTATTTTTTGGACTTTTTGGTGCTAGAATCCGAAAGAAAAATTTGAGGTGAAAGCTTGATTAGTGTTGTTTAAACTGGTTTGTTAATTGCATATTTGGATTAAGCACCCTGAAAAACCCCTAGGACACTTTGATTGTGGAGAAATTACCCATGAAGGTTGTGCTTTCAATAAATTCTGCCGGATTTTAGAGAAATTTGACGGGAAAAACCCACAGAAAAACTTCCAAAAAATCACATTAAAGGCAACTCCTTTTCAAAATACAGATAAATTCATAAGTGAAAATAATGCAAATAATGCAGTCCATAGGCTCTTTTCATTTTTGTTTTTTTCTTTCAGTTTATACTCCCTACGTGGGCTAACTTAGTAGACCTGATTCAATGTTTTTTCTTCTTGCACACCATGGGCCTATTTGAAAGATTTTATTAAACTTTGTTGATTGTTTGAGTAATGCAAACTTTCTCAACTAGCAGTTCTGGTTTCCAAGTGTTTTAAAATTTGATGAAAACACGGAATAATACTATAGCCCTTCATTGTTGCATGTTCCTCAAATAAATAGAAAAATAAAATGGTTTACACTATCAAATAAACTCTCATAACCTGTGAAATTATCCATAAACTCACTGAATTTGAAATCTTTCACAATCAGCAGCGAAATTAGTAAAACCAGGAGTGGGGACAGATATTATTGGTTATTATCCGCAAACATAATTTTTTTATGTCACAGTAGTAAAATTAGTGAAACCAATAGTGGAAACAGAAACTATGAGTAAGTGTTAGCCAATGCAGGCTGACTCATAACCTTTATTCAAGAAAAAACATATCACTTGAAATTAGATACTAGTGGTCAGTAAATTGTAAATTTACATTCCTACCAAATACCTCTACATCTTAAATCATTAACCTATTTCCTTACATTCTAACAGAAATTAACCATCATTCACTGCCTCGTGAACATTTAACATGTTTTCTCAGGTTCTAGCAAGTTGGCAATCACAGTTTAAAATAACCAAGTCAGAAGTATTTTCAATTTTAGGGTGTTCTAAAATTGTATAAACCCTTCAATTATTTTATTACCCATCTTCCTTAGCAGGTTATGAAAATAAATGAACTCATAAGGGCTAATGAAGTAATGATATACTAGTTAAAATAGAATAGAGGATGAAATGTATAAAAATATTGTTTACTGGATATATGTTATTTTCCTTCATCATAGCCTCATACATACGCTAATTTACTTAATGACAGTAGCGTACATAAATCTGAATAAAAAAACTAATTTAAAGTAGAAACTGGGTAGAAAAATGCTATGCGATAATTAACAAAAGTTCATTGAGTTTATACATTATTATTCTTGGCAATTGTATCGATTGACTTATAGAGGAAGAAATTATTTTCGAGAGAAGTATTTTGGATTAGAAATAAGTCAAGTCAAACCAATGAAAAAAAAAATCAAAGATCCACATATATCTCTTGATCATTGCCTGTAGCACCCAAGATCAATCATTACGATACCAAGCTTGCAGCAAAGATTGATGTATCAAAGAATCTTGCAAGGTAAATCATTTTCAAGGAAAAAAAAAGCTATAAAAAATTCAACCACAACCTAACACAACCGTATAAATTAAATAGGTTCTAAAATTCAATAGACACCAATCCATGATAAGCGTAGAAACACTTACTTCATGATACCTCTCACATTGCAAATATATATATATAATATAATAGTATTATATATTATATATATATTATATATATATGTTAAGTCTCATAAAAAAAAAATTAATATATAAATTAAACATATTTACATTTTTAAAAACATATAACAAGATAGTCAATCACGGAGATTCACCCCCATTTTACCATGGAGAATATTAAATTGTAAATAGACTTTGTTAAAATGTCATGGCTTATCAATACCACAAACTCAAACACCATAACTCATTTCAGATGACATTTATTTTTAAATTAATCAACTCATAATTACTTTTGAGATAAATCTCAATCTTTGATTTGTGACTACAACTAAAAATATTGTTATATGGAGGTTAAATTCCTATCATTCACCTAATAAATATTGATAATTAAATTACAATTTTAGAAACTCTATCTTTATAGACATCATAAAACTATTCCTTATTTTTCAAATCTATACTTCAATTATGTTTTATTTTATAGTTTAAGTTGTTATTGTTTTTCTAATTTAGCTCATTATTGCTATTCATAACTAATTCTTTTGATTTTAAATATTCTATTGATACAATCTAATTTTGTTGTAAAATCTTCCATAAAAAGATTTTGAATCCAAGGCTTTGGCTTTAGCCCATCTCCTACCCAAACTCTGGAAAATATTTGTACATGACACTAATTTCATCTGGTCTCATGGCCATGAGGAGTTGGATCTCTTCTTCAATCATCTCAATAGTCAATCCTCCACCATTAAGTTCACCATGGAACAAGAGGTAGATGGTTTCCTCCCTTTCCTTGATATTCTTATTTCGAGGAATATTGACGGTTCCCTCTCCCACCAAGTATTTCAGAAGAAAACTCAGACGGAGCAGTATCTGCATGCCAGTTCCCATCATTTCCCTGCTCAAAATTTGGGCGTTCTCAACACCCTCACTACTCATGCCCTAAGGATCTCTGATGAAAAGAGCTTCAATAAAGAGAAATTCCATCTCCTTAATGTCTTTGTTGAGAACAGTTATAGTAGACACCTGGGTCAGAAGGCTTTCCTTAAAGCCTACAAGAATTCGGTAGTTAAAAAAGAACCTAAAGATCGAGTCCCAGGGGTCCATCTACCTTTTATCTAAGGGACCACTCATAAGATTGCTAGGATTCTTAAGAAGCATAATTTTCCCTCAACCTTTAGACCCCTTAACACCATTCATAATTCCCTTCGAATAGTGAAGGATCCTATCAACCCTAAGGACATGAAGGGTGTCTATATTACTCCTTGTTCTTGTGGGACCCCCTACATTGGTGAGACTAGTCACTCTATTAATCAAAGGATTAATGAGCACACAACAGACCTAAAGCATGGGAGAACCAAGTCTTTTGCACTAACGAAGCATGCAGAGAAGACTAAACATCATGTTTGTATTGAGGAGGCCCAGGTCATTGCTAATGTTGCGCAGTTCCATCACCGAAAATTTAGAGAAGCCATTGGGATTGAAAAAAGGCCAAGCAATCTCAATAGATGACGGTTGGAAGATCAATAGTTGTTGGATCCCTGCCCTCTCTTCCTAGTCGTTTCTTCCCCTTCCTCCCCCTCCCTCTATTAATGACTTGTACTTTATTTCTATTCCTTTTTTTTTCCCGTGTTATCCTATAGGGAAGCTTCTATTTAGCTTGTTTTCTTTATCCTTAATTCTTATTTGAGTTTTTTGTCCTCTTTGCAAATCTCCCTCATTCTCTTTTCCTTATATTTATGAGATAGTCCTTTTCATGACTATCTGAATGGGTTAAAATTATCTAGTATATGATAATTATTTAAATTTAAGTAGTAAGTTTATGTTCAAATTAGATAGCTTTACTAATAAATTTATATTAATTAGTTACCCAAACCATTAATAATAATAATAATAAATCCATACAATTACTAATAGTTATAATCCCTAGACCTATTAATATATGTTAACATTTACTCATTATTATTATTAATATTCCCTAGATTTATTATTTTTAACTCAAATTAACATTTTACTTAAAATAACACACAATACCAACTAAAAAGTATTAAAATAATTTTCATTTTTAGCATTCTAAACTTTAATGACATTAAGAATATTATAAAATATAATGATATTAACCCTAATACATTGAATAACTATTTATCTAATAATATTATTATAATTAAATAACTTAACTAGTCAAATCTCGTTGTTTCTTGGTCAATTATAGCCATTTGTCCACTCTAGTCTAATATAGCAGTTTTCTAGTCAAATCTAGCTGTTGGAAGATCTGCTATCCCTTTTTAACATGTAGCCATGATCTGATTTTTCAACTTGTCCTGACGATAAACCACACTCGATGGTTCGAAACACGTGGACAAATATATTATCATGTGATTTAGGCCGAAATTTTTTTCTCATAAAAAATTCCGTTATCAAAACTCAAAAAAAAAATCCCTCAACTCAACTTCTATATACCTAGGAGGGTCATAGCCAAAATTGGTGGTTAATCAAAGTAAGAAAAACACCAGAAAGTACTTTATTGGAAAACATGCTCTATAAATTTTTAACCATTTATAAAACCAAAAAATTAAAAATTAGAACATGGATTCAATTCAGCCTCCAATCATCCGATTATCCGAATTTATTTTTTTTCGAAAGGACTTTGATGTGTGAAGTCAAATCTCTTCTTTTTAATTTGTTGTGCTCTCTACCCAGAAGAGTGATCTCCACAACTTGAATACAACCACTGTCATGTACATGACCACTAATCTCTAACCAACAAATTTCTTCTAACTCCCAAAAATCCGGAATTTGTTTCACACTATTTTTTTATCCAAAAAAATCGCGTTTGAAGTAATTTTAAAAAATATATAATCTTACTCAAAATTAAACTATTAGATCTGTAAAAACCACCTAATCTTTGGAACACATTATTAGAGACATTTACTTCCACACTCTATCATCATCATCTCTTTAAAGATTTCTTCTATTTATATTATTATATATTTTATATAATATAATTATGCTTTTTTCGCTCTAGGAAAAAATTTAATCAACCAATCAAATCGATAACCCAGTAAAATCTAAAATCTGGAGTCATATGGAGAAAGCCAATGGCAACAACGTTGTTATTGTCATTGGCCAAAAAGATGGATAGTTCAGGTAACATGAAATCCATTTTCACTAAGAATCGTTGAAGCGAAAATCTCTGAATATCAATAATGAATAAACTGTTCCCGCCAAAAATGGAGAAATTGATTGATGGTATTCTTTTCCCCGCAAAAAATTGATTGATAGTTGAGAGAATATTAAGGAAAATGTGTATATGCATTCATTGTTTCTCCAGTCGATGAGAAATAAGTGGCACAGACAAAAATAAATAATTCAATGAGGGAGGCTGTCATGCGTGGGACTGGTAAACATTCCTTTGAATGTCACATCGAGAGAGGGATGGAGGGCAATGACGACCCTGGTGGAGGACGCAGGCGAGGACGTGGTGGTCCAGGACGCAGTGGGCAACAACAATCCCATAATTACCTTATTTTCATTTCAAACCCTAAACTGGTATAGCGAATGCTATTTCCAATCCTATAGCAAAGTTAATGTATTTTGACATGCGGGGAAATAGCGTTCGCCTTCTCTCTCCATGATCCATTCATTTGTTTACTTGCTGAGAGAGAGAGGGCGAGCCCTATTACCACCACATGTCAGAGTGCATTAACTTTGCTATAGGGTTGGAAATAGCTTTCGCTAAACTTGCATCCGTACTACATAGTTAATGGTTAGAATTAATACCATGTTATAAATTTTTAGTTTATTTTGGGTTGGATATATTTTTGTGTTATAATACCATTTTATTGAATTACTCAATCAAATTACCGTGTCACTCTATACACTTTTTTTAACCTATCTTTTTATTTTGATTTTTTTTTTTTTCAATCATTACTCTAATTATTTTTTATTCAATAAATTTAACTTTTAATTAGTTAGTTGAAATAAAATATTTTACTATTATAAGAGTCTTGAAATATACTTATGTTAAATTAAATATTTGAAAATTTCAAAAATACATTTTATTTTTTAAAATGATATGTTCATTTTTTTATCAATTAAAAGCATTAAAATGAGTAGTTTAATTTAGGAATGATAAAATGATTTTTTAAACTTGATTTTGGTAATATATTTTCGAGCAAGATTGTAATGTTTTGTTGTTTAGGATAAATGGATTTAGCACCCTAAAAAGCCCTCAAATTTTGCAAATTAAACTCTTTAAAATCTCTATTGAATTTTGGGCAAAATTGTTGAGAAAAAAATGCTCAAAAGAGAGTCATTTAGTCTATTACTTAGACTATTCGATTTAATCTACTTTAAAATATATGTGCCAAAAAAATAAAAAACAACAAGAACACCAATATATTTTTCAAGCTTGCAAAATGTTGCAAATAAATATTATATGTACTCTAGTCTTAAATGAAAATAAATAGGTTGTCAGCCCTAACACATCGATGGAATGTTGTCAATAACACCACCACATTGACATGGCTTCTTCAAAATCAAGGAACCCAAAATTACCCCCAATGCTACTACTCACTAGTTGCTGTGGAATATTTTACGGGATAATATTCACAGGTGGGTTGATTTTCCATGTTTTTTTCAAAAGAATATTTGTCATTTTCAATTTCTTCTAGAAATGATTAGCCCAAATTTTAATGAATAAAATTATTTTCTATAAATTATTGGCCCAGATTTTAATGAATACAATTGTTTTACCTTGAAGATTATATAAACTCAAATTTGAATATTTTAACAAAAATATAGCCAAACATTTTACAATTTGCATATTAGCAGCTAATAAGATTCACCCATTTTTTAAAACTTTAACACAAATATCTATCTTTAAAATTTCCCTACTAGTTGCTACCAAAGCAGTGATTTAATGGGTTAGATTGATATGAATAGAATGTTACCATCTAGTATGAGTTAGTTGTGAATAGACTACCCAAATTAATTAATTTATTTAAAAATGTTTTAGTTAATCCATTTTTTTACATAAATGAGAAATTATGGCATTAAGTTTGCGCCCCATCGCAACAAAATACTCGGGAAATTCTTTCATTCAGTTCAAAAATGAAAGATCTTCAAAAGAGATCACGAGGGGAATTTCAAAAATTTCTTCTAACTTGTTGCCACGATCATACATAATGCAAAAATTGCTACAACTACAGGATCAACAAAATCGGCCACATAGCAAAATACATTTAAAATTGCAAACCTAGTTCACGTGGGAGAGTCGATAGACATCTTATTCGAAGGGCCACTACGAGCGTTCTTTGTTGTGCTTCGATTCTCATCTACATTTCTCTGACACTGCATTTTTGCAAATTGACGTGAATATCATTCAAGTTCGTCTTCAAGTTGGTTAACCTTGGTCTGGAGTTTCTGCAATTCTTCAGTCACGAAGAGGATATTAGCGGATAGATGGAAAATCTGATACCTAAGCTCAATGTTGTCACCATCACTGTTGATGGTGTTGACGAATGTAACTAGGTTCGGTCTTCATAAATGTATTTGAGTCATTATGTAATGTACTTGTCAAAAGAATAAATATTTTTTTTATTATTGTATCAATTAATTATTAAAGCATGGGTTTCATGCTTGGGTGATCATTATATTAGTCAAAGTCCCCATTGTGGACTCCTAGGATTAATATTGAGTCATTATAGTCATTGTACAATTAAAGAGACCTTTCTTGGGCTTTGGAATCATGTAAAAATGTTTATTATTGAGTAAAATATGATTTTTGTAACCTCCGCACCAAGTCGGCCTAATGGAGATCAAGTCGGCCTAAAGGACACCTATTCGACCTCACCTATAGCCTATAAAGGGAAGGAGATCAAATTGATTTGGAGCATCTCATCTAAAGCTAGTTTGATATCTCTCTAGAAGCCAAAAAAAGGTGCGAAGTGGATCATGGAAGCCAAAAGGAGTGTGAGTTGGGTTAAGTTCAAGGAGAAGGAAGAAATCGAGGGTTTGGTGCTACTCTCTCTCTCTCTCTTTCGTGCCCTGGTTTGGGAGATCAAAGTCTTCAAAGTGTTGATGCGCCATTTGCTGTCTGATGTCGTAAGTTATAGCATAGTCAAAGTTTCTAGGGTGGAAGTTTTGCTACAAAGGGGTCGAAGAACTAGAAGGGCTGACTTGGTGTGGAGGGAAGGTTTGGTCTATTTCTAGGTTGAAGAGTCTCAAAGAAAACTATTGAAGGAAGATATTTTTTGACTAGGTTTTCCCCTCGATGGGGGTTTCGCCCTGACATAGTGCCTACATCTTATGTCCTGTGTTTTTTGTGATCTCCATGCACACATAATATGGTAATTACTTGATGAAAGTTAATATAATAAAGAAGTAAAAGAAGCCAACATAACTCACAAGTGATTAACAAGAAAGAGGAATCAAACCCTAATCTACTTGCATTGATTTCTCAACATGGTATTGTTATCGGGAAATCTAGTGTCCACTCGGAGCTGCTAGTCCCATTAAGACTGGTAGCTATCTTAGAAACAAACAAACTAAAACTACTTTTGCTTTCCTTTATGAGAAGTAGATGAGAGGGGAACAAAGGACACCAACCTCAGTCTTGCGCTTGGTTCCTCTCCTTTCTGATAGATTTTTGCCGCTTCTTCTTCGTTTACCCAGCTTCAAAGAGCACCTGTGGAATCAAAGCAGCATAATACTATCGAAGAACATAGTAAGCAATACAGGACCAGATATGTATTGACCACACAAATGCATATATCATCAAATATACAAGAATGTGGAGGAAAACTTGAATAGCTTTATTAATATCAAGAATAGCAAAGAGGATTACAACCAATTGTTCTGACCCAACATCATCCTCCAGCAAGAAAGCCCTTCTTCA
>APFE031199086.1:71716-86516 GCA_000404065.3 Pinus taeda
TTATTATTTTAGTTAATATTAAATCCATACAATTACTAATGGTTATAATCCCTAAATCTATTAATATTGGTTAACATTTTACTCATTATTATTTTTAATATTCCCTAGATTTATTATTTTTTAACTCAAATTTAATTAACATTTTACTTAAAATAACACACAATACCAACCGGAAATTATTAAAATAATTTTCATTTCTAAACTTGATTGACATTTAGAACATTATAAAATATAATGATATCAACCCTAAGACATTGAATAACTATTTATCTAATATTATTATTATTATTATTAAATAATTTAACTAGTCAAATCTAGTCGTTTCTTGGTCAATTATAGTCGTTTGTCCAGTGTAGTCTAATATAATTGTTTTCCAGTCAAACCTAGCCGTTGGAAGGTCTTCTATACCTATTTAACATGTAGCCATGATCTGATTCTTCAACTTGTCCTGACGATGAACCACACTCGTTGGTTCGAAACGCATCAACAAATGTATTATCATGTGATTTACGCTGAAAAATTCTTTCTCATAAAATTGATATGGATCACAGAGGCCTCAATTCAATAAGAGATATTCAAGTATCTGGATGGGGTGTCCTTGGCCATGGCTTCTTGCGTTAGCAAGAAATGGAAGTAGGTTCGTGATGACGAGGGTCTCTGGAAAAGCATTTGCACACATCATTGGCCATCCACCGCCTCGCTTCAGAGTGGACAGTTGAAATTCATGGTTGTGGGCCTTAGTGGATTTAGGCATCTCTATGTCAAATGCCTACAAACTCTTCTCGATAGAAATAATAGCAATAAAAAACATTTTAAATCCAAGGGGGCTTCATTTTTTGTGCCCAAGAAAAAGTGGAGGAAGGATGATGTCTATCGTTCCCTCTCGCTCTTTTCCATTGATCGCTACTAGAGAATACCCTTGTGCATTTGGATTCAACTCGCATTGCCAGAATTTTGTGCAAGCCCTGTCCAATTGAACAAACGGTAGCCTGCTCTTTGACCACCTTCACTTGCGATGTGCACTGCCTTTTGGATTAGTAGAGAGACACATTAGAGGAATTTTGAGGTCTAAAATGGGCCTCCTAAGAAAAATATACAACAAAAATAAACTTATAAGAACCAATAAAATTCAATATGATTATGTCAACCATGGGGGATGATTCACCATTTTTGTAGTAAAAAACTAGAAAGATTAAAAAATAATAAAATAATAAAACTACTTTTTCAACTTGTATTTTCAAGTTATCTCTCTAATATTTTACTCAAATTTCAAACAATAATATTCCTTGGATGAAAAATTTAATTCCTCATCCAAAGAGTCCCTATGTTGCATACTTTTGATGGACCCTACTACACGAAAAATGACAAGTACATGAAAAATGTGATTGCAATCATGTTTTTTCATGTATTTCTCATTTTTCGTGTAGCAAGGTCCATCGAAGTGTGAAACATGGGTACTCCTTGGATGGTGTATCAAATTCTGCATCCAACGAGTATTCTCGCTTGAAATTTGAATAAACCCATAGGGAGATAAGTTGAAAATATGAGTTGAAAAAGTAGTTTTTTCTTTTTCCCTCTAAAATTTGATGATGTAATCTAATATTATTTTATTATTTCCACTATTATTTTATAATTTCCTTAGGAGGCTCACTTTGGACCTTAAAATTCCTCTAATGGCGTAGCTCTCACCCATTCAACACAAGAAACAACACTATCCCTCATTATTCATCCAAAAAGATGGGCATTAAAGTTGAAGATGCTGACTATTGCTAGGGATCCATAGATTGACATTCCTCTGCTAAATAATCCTTGCAATACAGACAACATTAAAAGTAATGGTTACTTCTTCCAGAAGGCTTAACTATCCTTGTTGATCCAAGCACAATGCCTTGTAACTGAAGGCATACACATATCATCTTATTGACGGTGTTGGACCCACCAACATCAAGCGATCTCCCTGGTATGAAGTCCCAACTAGACCTCACACCATTTGGTGTAGGAATCCCATCCAGCACAATGGCTTCGTTGCCATTATCTTAAATATTGTCCTAAACTCTTACTTGTCAACACAGGAGAGTGGTCTGCTTTGTCTTTTGAGAAGTGAGGTTCGCGTGCCTGGTGAGTGTAAGTGTCACTTGTGCCAATGGTTCTTTCACCATAGAGGGAGAGGGTGGGAGTGATTCCCAAGTTGGTTGGGAGAAGTCCCAACTCTACTAGGAACACACAACACAACAGGACATGCAGAGCTTCTGGTGGAACAGTCCACACAGATGTGGCAGTCACAACACATAAGGGAAGATAACATGTATAACACTCAATGGATTAGTCCGCACGAGTACAAAGGTTGTTCTAGAAAGTTCCATGTGAAAGGTTTGTCTAATGTCCAATAGAGTAGTATACACGGGTGAGACAACATTAACAACATATACAACACATTTTTATTAACATATGTGTATTACAACAAGTGAATCAGTTCAAGTGTTAAACACAGGTTCAAGGAACATGCATTACAAGTGTTAAAGATTAGTCTTACAACAGATATAATACATGTGTGAAAATGTGTTGGCTTATTAATAGGCTTCTGAATTAAGCGAAACTTCCAAGACACATCGTTACACCATACATCACTAACCCCATGTGTGGAGCATTCGAGCCACTACTTACTCCTCAAAGAAAATATTACAGACTCTCAAGGCTATGTGGGAGGAGCTAAGGTGAAAAGTCCTTTGCATGTACAAATGAGGGGGTATTTATAGCCAAGGGAAAAACTGACCCTTGTGGCTGTTCGACTACCCTCATGACTATTTGACTTCCATGAATTATCGACTTTACATGACTCTTTGTACAACAAGTGGGTCTCTTGGACTTCCACATTATATTACATTGTTTGACAACATGGCTGATAGTAGAGATGTGAATGCCATGACTTTGACATGACAGTGCTGGTACATTTGTGCTTCTATTGGAGTGCATGTTAAGCTGCAATGTTGTTGGGTGATGGATGTCTTCATGGTGTGTCACAGCTTCACCTCCACATGGCAAGGTGCGCAGAGTCTTCGATGGTCGTTGGTTCACTTATTGTTGCTTTGGCACATTTCTGCTTGCTTGTATGTTGTAAGGCTTGACAGGTTCGTCTGCTCACGAAAGGTGCATGTTCATCTGTTCGTCCATCTATAAGCACATCTTTCATGTTTGCTCATCCATTTGTCCATGAACACATCTTTGCATGATCATACGTTCACAAGCACAACTCTTTGCATGCATCATTTGTTCATCTCTTGGTGGACCTGTCCTTCTACATGTACTCACTTTGTTCATCCCACTCGTCATCGTGCCATGTTCTTTAGTATACATGTACCAATAGTCACTCATGACGAGATGACATCAAATACAAAAACCTCATAGTCTACCATGACACATGATAATTTCAGATGTAGGTGATTGGGAGAAGCAGCAAGGTTGTGAGGCAGGATGATGGCTCTGGGTACTACTAATGAAAATTGTGCAAGAGTCATTGGGTGATGAAGATGGGCATTCCGAGTCGATAGCGACTGTCTGCGAGGTCTGGCTTGACTGGAAGGAAAAACTACGCAACTTTTGGGAGGGACAATCCGGGCTGCAAGAAGGCGAGGTAGACATAATATGTGCATTTTCCCGAACGAGTGAGGAGTCGGGGCTTGACAACAGAATTTGTACAATTTTCTGGAGGAACAGACCAGGCTGCATGGAGGATTAGTAGGTAGAAATTGCGCAGTTTGGAGGAACTGGCCGGGAGCCTTACAATAGAAACTGCGCAATTCCCAAGGGGAATTATCAGTCAGCTGGTCAGGTCACTGGCAGCAGAAACTATGGAATTCCCAAGGGGAACTGACAGTCAGCTGGTCAGGTCATTGGCAGCAGAAACTATGCAATTCTTAGAGGGAACTAGAAGTCTGTTGCTGGGAGCTACTCCTGAGAGAAACTGCACTCAGGTTCAGAGGTCGACCTGTTGATCATATCTGTGCAATTTCTGAGCTAAGAGGACTTCTAGGAAGCACATGGCCTTCTCATGAAAACTACACAATTTTCTCGATGAGCAGTTAGTCGATTGTCGGGAGGACTAGCTGGAAAAACTGTATAATTTTTTGAGGGAGATAGGGACGGGCACTAGATGTCTGTTCAGTCTGTCTGTGCAATTTTCCCAACCAGCGGAGTGGGCAAGGTCTATAGCTTCTGCCCAAATTTTGAGGGGAATGAGTCCTGGGGTGGCTGTTGAGTCAAATCCTCTGATTTTCTAGCTTGAAGGCTGATTGATATGTTTGCGAGCAGGAACCTTGAAATGAATTGCTTGATTCTTCTATGTTGTTCTGGGTGACAATCGATCAAGTCGATGGTTGGGTAATGGTCTGGCTATCATAAGGGAGTCTGGTCATCAAAACTTCAACAAAATGACTAAGTGTGTGGATGAGTGAAAGATGCACATGTGATCTTGAAAACACACACCAACATGACTTGATGACGAGACGACCCAAACCATTCAGGCACACATGCTCAACATGACTGACCGATGGTGTGAGAAAAAAGTGCGACACTTTTGATTGATCATTGATTGACCATGACAACACTTGTGCAACAATGAGTGTGACTTCGTGTGTGAGTGTGACAGATTCTTTCATAGTGAACACAACATGTACACATGAAGCGAAGACCTTGAGTGTGACCAGAACATGGTTGCAAGCATGAATTTGATACCAACATGCAAAAACTTGGTTGAAATGAACAAGCAAGGTAGATGCAAAGACACATGGGATCACAAAGTGAACTCGAGTGTGTGCAGTCATCAAGTGAAACTCTCAAGGGAGGCTCTGAAATTGGGTGCAGGCCAAAATTTTGGAGGGTGGTTGTAGCTGCTACAACACTTGGTGACACACTTGTAGAACTCTAGCTTCTCTATTTTAGTTCATTGATAAAATAGGGCCTTGGTGTCTCGGGGAGTATTGAATCATTGTGTGGGTTACTTCAGCTTACCCACTTACCCCATGGACATACATGGTTATCCTTTTGCCAACTCAATTAAACACAATAAAAAGTTGAGCTTGATCACAGTGTTTCGAATCTGGGAAGGGTAGTTTAGCTCATGACTTGAAAATTTTCAAAGTACAAGTTTTCATCTCTGGTGTTGCTCCACTGCTAGTAGGTCTAGAAATTACCCCAGTGGAGTCACATAAGAACACACACATTGCTCCACTGCCAGTGAGTTTGGTTAGTACCCTGGTGGAGTTGCATGCTTCACCTCTCTGCATAGGAAGCCTTTCTCTTCTTTTGCCTTTGTATTTTTCAAAAGGACTATGCATAGGCACTTATTTATTTTTGGGGCGGAAGAGGGATCCTGACTTATTGAGAGCGGAAGAGGGATCCTAACTTGTTGAGAGCAGAAGAGGTTGTTCCTTTAGAGAAGCATGTAAGACCTCTGACAAAGGTTTGCTCATTTAGATTTTCCCCTCCTCCATTTCTACTATTTTGATGAGCTTGAACACACAGAGCAGGAGGCTGAGTACAGGCATGGGGCTTCCCAGTGTGGACACAGGTTCATGGTTGGACCAACACCTCCCTTGTAGATGGTTTTTATTTTCCGTCAAGACTTCATCGGCCGAAGGTTACAACTAAGCACAGAGAAAACAGAAACAAGACTGGCCTAGTGCTGCAGTGTCACAAGTCTCTTCAAATTTTAGCCACATAGTCTATTCAAAAGCTAGAACGTAGTAGTTGGAAACACTTATTTCCAGAAACAAAAATAGTAAGGTATTAAGCAAACCAAACAAAAGGAAACAAAAATAGTAAGTAAAGCAAACATAGTGAAAACAAAAACAAGCAAGCAAAGAAACATTCAAACTAGAAAGAAAAGACAAGAAAAAAAGAAAAAAACTACTCCTACTCCTACATTAAACAGTCGGGGTTATGTGAAATGAAATTTCCAATGAAACCACCGTAGGCGTACTCGACCTGCAGTCACAAATATACGAGCGATTAAAATAGATAAAAAAATATTGTGCAACAGAAAATGAAAAAACTTGCAAAACTTGCACAAGAGAGAGAAGTTCTCGCCTGTGGGTGGAAGAATGTGTCACAACCATCCCACACACACGCTTACCTCTTCCGTTACTACCATTTTTCAATAAACCTTGGAGGCCTCTTGCGAGTGTGTGTTGTTCTACACCAAGTTTTTTAGCGAGTGTGAGGAAGGACTAAATCTTGTTACCTGCAACACGACTCACCAAGTAAGATTGTTCCATCCATTCAGCAGCTGGATCATAAAATTTGTGATGGTTGTTTTGAAAGATTCATGATCTTTGAGAAGATGGATTCCTAATTCGAGAGAGGGGATCATGATGGGAATCTAATATGGATAGATAGATCTGGTCATTCTCATCAGTCATGTCAAGACAATGAGGGCCTGTTATAGCCATCAGTGCAGGCCGAAGTGCCTCACTTCCTTGACAAAAGTATAAGAAGAAAGATGTCACATGGTGAAGATCATAGTGTGTGAAGCGACTGACATTAGATGTATTGTTGGGACAATGATAAACTACGTGATAGCCACCCAAGATAGAAGAGAAATTAAACTAGTTGGTCAAGATGTCAGATTCCTAGTTTGACATGAACAAAGAAACCTTTTGAACAATTGTGTGAACGCTTTGAATGAGGGAACCAAGTTCGTTATGTGCGAGGCATGATAGAACACCCACCTGCAACTGGTGAAAAGTTGTGTGGGCATCATGGTCATCACAGAAATGTAGAAAGGATGTCAGCACTGTAAATGTGTGAAATCGGTTGGGGTGTGGTGAAATGAGAGTAACTTGATTCGTGTGATAGGTTGTGCGCTCGTCATCACATAGGAAGATTGCTGGTGTGATGAGTGGGCAGATTTGACGTGCAAAATTTGCAAAAATACCAAGGAATTGATTATGAGAGAGGACATCTGATAAGTTTGATTCCGGATAGAGATAGTCTTTGAGATGATCAACTTCATTGTCCCATGATTCGATGAGGGATGGGCACTCCCAACCCGAATTGGATGTAAGAGAGGTGCATGAAGATGGACATGCTGTAACAGACTAGTGGCTTCGATCATTAGAGAAAATATGAAATTTTGAAATATCATACCTCGAATAATAAATATTCTTTACACAGGGATCCGCGTCAAGTGAAATCATGCAGATAGATAGATTGTGCATGAGAAACAAGATCTAATTTGGTTTGACAGGCTTACCGGAGTCACGAGGTCTTGACATAACCATCAATGGACATTGAAGTGCCTTGACTCCCTGACACATCCCAGAACTTTCTAGAATTGAAAAATTGCATTTTGGGATGTGAACCAGATCATGCATGGCTTGAGGATGGTTGTTTTTACTAATTTCCAAACTTCTCTCAGGATGACAACCATCTCTGTCAAAGGCTTCATCAAAATTTTCAACAAAAGCTGACCTGACAAGCTGTCTTCATGCAACACACAAGATGATGACAAGTGGGAAGAGTCCTATATGTTGAGACTATTTGTTATATACCTTGGGGGGATAATATGGGGTACAAAGGGAGGTACCCAAGGGAATAATGTAATAATGGGATGGGCCAGAATAAATAAGGTGGTTAACCCGTATCATGTAAGGGACCACAAGTAGTTAGTAATAAAGTAATGGGCCCATGGTATTAGTTCGATGGTATGAGGGAACCATGGTAATGACCCATGGTATTGTATATATGAGGCCTATATAGAGGCTAGAGACTCCACATGGAGAGGTGTGAAGGAATATTGTATGAACATGCATATGGCTTGTTGAGTGTTCTCCTTCCTTAAGGAGTGAATGTATGGTGTTGCCCTACCGTAAGGGTTTGATCAATAATAAAGAGAATCATTTCTATCTATTTCTATCTTATTAATTATTTGCAGTTATTGGGTATATTGGTATTATTTCCATATATTTTCATATCAGATCTATAACAATTGGTATCAGAGCACTTTCTTGGGCAAAGCAGAGCATTTTTTTTTATCTTTTTTATAGGATTTCTAGGACGACGAGTTTGCAAATCAGATCTGTACATTTTGGGGAAAAATATACAAAATATATCTGATCTTGATTCTTTGCGAAAAAAATACCCGATTTCAAAAAAAAATTGGCCGAATCGAAGTCCGGATGAAGGAGATATCGTTGATCTAAAAATCAGTGGTATTGCAGACAATTTTTCGGGGCAGCGAGATTGCAACGCAGATCTAGACGTCTTGGTGCAAGATCTACAAAATCTAATTGTAGATCTAAATTCTTTGTGAAAAAATACCCAATTTCAAAAAGAAAAATCAGTCGAATCGGAGTCCGGATAAGAGAGATATCGCTGATTTAAAATCAGCTTTTTTTTTTTTCAGAAATTTTGGTGACGGCGAGAGAGTTACAGCGTAGATCTGAAATTCCAGTTCCTGGATCAAGATTTCTATCACATGGGGAGATGCAGAATGGTTGTTCCATTTCCAAAAACAGGTCATAATAGGGATTCTAAGCAATATTGACTGAATTATGGCCATTTCAAATTTTCGCCAATTTTTTGTGATGGCGAGCCTAGATCATAATTTGAGGGACTTGTATAAATTTGATGGCTCTCATCCAGCCAAATGGCTAGCACAAACTGAGAAATATTTCAAATTGAATTACATCTATGATGATGCGACTCAGCTGAGTGTGGGAAAAATGCACTTGGACAATGAAAGATGACAATGGTGGCAAGGGCATCAATGTTGCTATGGAAGGTCCCTGACTTGGGACACATTAAAAAAAACTCTTATGGACCACTTTGAGCGTAAATCTAATCTTGTGTATAAGCTGGCACTAACAGACACACAACATAGCCAAGATTTTATTTTTACAAGAAAGAAGGAAACCAAGAAACCTAAAGGGTTATTTTCTGCTGGTATCTCCTTATTGCAGGTTCATGGATTGATTCAGAAAGAGAGGATCATTGTTTCTATAAAAACTAGTTGCAAGCATAATTTTATCAATGTTAATTGGCAAAAAAATTGCAAGTTCCACCAAAACACATTGAAAACACACAGGTGGATGATGAGGACATTCAAGTGTATAAGGATTTGAATATTTCTATGGATAAGTATGTGTTGCATGGTGATTTTTATAATTCAGAGACCGATAATATGGATGTTGTTTTGGGATACCCGTGGATGGAATTGATGGGTACTATAAATATTAACGTGCAGAAGAAATTCCTGAAGCTCTATTATAAAAAGAAGAAAATTACATTACAGGATATTTCCATTAATAAACAGGTAGAATCCAAGGAGGCTGAAGCAGAAGATTTTCTAGGGACTCACATATCAGATGATGAGCCAGTGATGATCGACAATCAAACACAAACAGAGGCTAAAGCAGAAAAAGTTACAGGTGTTGATACATCAAATGAGGGCTCAGTGGTTGAAGTAATATTGGAAGATAAGACACCACAGCAAGCACCACAACATAACAGTCAGGCTCCAATAAGGGGTGAATTAAAGAAAAAGACACCGTGGGTTAAAACTTCAACATATCATCAGCCACATCACCCTGCAAGACAACAACCAACAAGATGGCAACCAATTAGCCACAAGGACAACAACCCCCGCAAAACAAATAGAGAGGAGCGAAGATCCACCTACTACACATCAACACAAAAGAGTTGCCACGGTCAACTTCCATCTCAAGCGAGTGAGGCACCAGCGAGATCAAGGGTTCACCTTTCTCTTGGATGGCTAGATGCATGTGCATGGTACCAGTGGACTACTCTTTTGAGTAGATCTTATTATTTGTGTTCTTCCCATGTTTCGGGGACAAAACATGCTAAGGGGGGTGGAATGTTATATACCTAGGGGGGATAATATAGGGTACAAAGGGAGGTACCCAAGGGAATAATGTAATCATGGGATGGGCCATAGTAATAAATAAGGTGGTTAACCCGTATCATGTAAGGGACCACAAGTAGTTATCTATAAAGTAATGGGCTCATGGTATTAGTTCGATGGTATGAGTGAACCATGGTAATGACCCATGGTATTGTATTTATGAGGCCTATATAGAGGCTAGAGACTCCACATGGAGAGGTGTGAAGGAATATTGTATGAACATGCATATGGCTTCTGGAGTGTTCTCCTTCCTTAAGGAGTGAATGTATGGTGTTGCCCTACCTTAAGGGTTTGATCAATAATAGATAGAATCATTTCTATCTATTTCTATCTTATTAATTATTTGCAATTATTGGGTATATTGGTATTATTTTCATATCAGATCTATAACACTATTTTCATCATGGACAACCTCATTGCCTTGTGTCGATCGAGGATAACTCAAAAGATGAAGAAGCAAGAGAATGTGGAGTGTCTCCGATGCATGTTGATGCGTTGTGAATGATAGGACACACATGCAAGTGAGGTGCAGAGGAAGCTTCGATATGGATGTTTGCTTTGATCAGTACACATTCCATATCTAAGTTAGAGTGTACATGAGATGACAATATATCATATGATGTGCTTGGGAATTCATCACAACATACGGAAGTGTGGGAGTGATGACAGCCCAAGATTGGAGGTTGATCGAAAGAATTGATTGTGCATGATGTTTCACCAATATTCGCAGATTGAGGATCGATCAAGAATGGAAGTTCAATGTTTTGAGATGAATTGGTTGTGTCTTCACCATCATGCTCCTCCACTTTTATGATGAGATTGCCTTACACATGACTTCAACTTGAGCCAGCAAGTCGATAATCAAGAGAGTACACACAGCTAGCTTGTGAAGTAGATTGCTCAAGTGAGTCATGGTGCGATTCATGGCTTGTAGATGATGGAGGATGGCAGAGATGCAGATTAGACTCAAGACTTAGGTTAGGAATGGTGATTTCCTCTTTTGGAATGGAGGTATGAGTTTCCATCATATACTTTCATAACCATTCTAGAATTTCCTCCGTTGGGGTGGGAGACAGTCGAGCAGATGGATTGGGAACATGTTATGCAGATTTCTCAGTTTTGCAACTACTGTGAGGGGGGACCTGCTGCATAGATTTCTTAGTTTTGCGGTTGTTGTGAGGAGGCACCCTCATCGAGACATGAGGTGTCTCATGATCCGCAAGAGTTGAGGAAGAAGGGAAATCGGGAAGGTCACCATTTCGAGAGACATGAACCAAGCGTTTTAGCCCTTGGCTCATGAAGTCAAGGTCCACAAATGGCTCAGGAATTTAGTGACATAGGTGAAGGAAGTGGGTAGCAAAGTCCTCAACTGATTCACCAGGCTTCATTCTTAAATGAGAGATTCTTTCATAGACATCTTGGTGGTCACACTTATCGAAGGCTTTATGGAGCTCCTAGAGGAAAGTGATAAGGGAATGGACGGAAGCAGGTGGTAGGGTATGACACCACTGATTAACATGACCTTCAAGGGTTAGGAAGAAGAGTATGCAAACAAGCTCATCATCGGTGATTTCATGATATTCACAAAAATGAATAAAATCATAAATGTTCTCAGTTACAGACATTCTGTCCTCACCATCAAACTTTAACAAGGACAAGTGATCGAGAAGTTCATGGGGGATTGATAACTGATTAAGGGAGAAATGAGAGAAACACCCCAAGAGCATGAATTGAGTATTATTCATTGGGTAAGATATTTAACCCAGATGTATAGGCTTATCTTATCATCTGGCCCTCCTTCTAGTGCCAAAATGTTGACGGTGTTGGACCCGCCAACATCATGGGATCTCCCCAGTATGACGTCCCAACTAGACCTCACATTGTTTGGTGTAGGAGTCCCATCTGATATGATGGCCCAGTTCCCATTATCTTAAACATTCACCTCAACTCTTACTTGTCAGTACAGGAGAGTGGTCTTTTGTCTTCCGAGAAGTGAGGTTCGCGTGCCTGGTGAGTGTAAGTGTCACTTGTTTCAATGGTTCTTTCAAGATAGAGGGAGAGGGTGGGAGTGAGTCCCAAGTCGGTTGGGAGAAGTCCCAAATCTACTAGGAACACACAACATAACATGACATGCATAGATTTCGATGGAACAGTCCACACAGATGCGGCAGTCACAACACATAAGGGAAGATAACACGTATAACACTCAACAGATTAGTCCACGTGAGTACAATGGTTGTTATAGCAAATTCCATGTGAAAGGTTTGTCTAATTTCCGAGAGAGTAGTCTACATGGGTGAGACAATGTTAAGAGCATATAAATCACATTTTCATTAACATATGTGTATTACAACAAGTGAATTAGTTCAAGTGTTAAACACATGTTCAAGAAACATGCATTACAAGTGTTAAAGATTAGTCTTACAACAGATACAATACATGTGTGAAAACATTCTAGCATGTTAGCAGGATTTTGAATTAAGTGAAAGATCCAAGGCACATCGTTATAACATACATCACTAACCTCGTGTGCAGAGCGTTGGAGCCACTACTTACTCCTCAAAGAAAAGATTACAGACTCTCAAGGCTATGTGGGAGGAGTTCAGGTGAAAAGTCCTTTGCATGTACAAATGAGGGGGTATTTATAGCCAAGGGAAAAACTGACCCTTATGGTTGTTTGACTACCCTCATGACTATTTGACTTCCATGACTTTTCAACTTTACATGACTCTTTGTACAACAAGTGGGTCTCTTGGACTTCCACGTTACATTACATTTTTTGACAACATGGCCTATAATAGAGATGTGGGTGACATCAATCGACATGATAGTGCTGGTACATTCGTGTTGCTGCTGGAGTGTATTTCAAACTACAGTGTTGTTGGATTATGGATGTCTTCATGGTGTGTCACAGCTTCACTTCTACATGGCAAGGTGCACAAAGTCCTCGATGTCCATTGGTTCGCCTGATGTTGCATTGGCACATTTATCCTTTCTTGTATGTTGGAAGTCTTGATAGGTTCGTCTGCTCATGAAAGGTGCATGTTGATCCGTTCGTCTATCTGTGAGCACATCTTGAATGTTTTCTCATCTGTCCATCCATGAACACATATTTGCATGATGATTCGTTCATGAGCACATCCCTTCACATGCATTGTTCATTTGTCCATTGGTGGACCTATCTGTTATAGACATATTTGGGCACTGCAACCCCAATCACATATGTCCATAAACCAAGGGCTTCTGAGTCCCTAAAAGTGTTGTTTCATGCCCTAAAGGAACAAGGTCAGCTGACTACATCATCTCCCAGAAGTTCTCCACATAAAACTGCTCAGCACTGGTCAAAACTGGACCATACAGATTGCCCAGTGCAGACGATGCGATGCATCTCACTTACTTAGTGTAAAAGTGTGATGCATTCTGGAAATACCTTCTATAGGGTACGATGGGCGAGAGTAGACAAATGGCAGAGACAGTTTGCAAGGTGGATGATCATGGAATCTTCCAGAAACTTCTCCTGTGATACTTGCCTCTTTGAATTCGCCCAGGGATGAGTAAGAGATTATCAATCTCCAAGTGGAATCAGGAACTATCAGAGAGAGGACACTAATCAAAATCCCAGAAGCTGACTCACCCTCCTACAATCATCTATATATGGATCCCTCATCCCAGATATCCAAAGGCTGGAATCTTGTATCTTGTAAGGAAGTGTTGTTAGTTTCCTGGTGCAATATCATAGTGTTGGGTGATCTAAGCTTTTCATGAGGTGAAGAAGGGCTATCATGCTGGGAGGATGATGCTGGATCAGATCAATGGGTTGTAATCCTCTCTTCTAACCTCTATATCAATAAAGCTATTCGCGTTTTCCTCCAAATTCTTGTATGTTAGCTGATATATGCATGTATGTGGTCAATATATATCTGGTCCTATATTGCTTATGACTATAGATCTCTGCACTTTGAAGGTATTATGCTGCTTTGATTTTACAGGTACTCTTTGAAGCGGGGCGGTCAAGGAAAGAGTGGCAAACATCCATCAAAGAGGAGAAGGAACAACCAGAGAACCAAGTGAAAGATAAAGGTTGGTATTCTTTGCTCCTCTCCTATCTACTTCTCATAAAGGAAAGTGAAAGTAACTTTAATCTGTTTATTTCTAAGATAGCTACCCGTCTCAGTGGGACTAACAGCTCTACATAAACACTAGATTTCCCGATAACAAAATGGCGACTCCACTGGGGAGCGACTAGTTTGTTTGCTTGTCTATATTTGTTTACTTTATAAACTTACAGACAGAGCTTGAAGTCAAGCTAGCTAGCCTTCGAACTATATTTGCTATACAAGTGCAAAGTAGATCAATGCTACTTCAGTCTATCTCCAGGTTTTGTTTATAAACTGAACAATTGATTTGCAGACATCCTAATTGTCCTGGTGGTGGCTCAAGTAGCCTCATTAGATCAGCCCCTATGATTTGCATTTACTGACTATCATTTGCTCGGCCTAAATCCCTGAACTAAGCTGCAAACTATGACCCAGAACCAAGTTGAAGTCTTTGTTTGGTCAATTTAGTGTGATCTAAATTGCTATTTATAATGTCAACCCAGGGTTCGTAAACTGACGAAGTGAGGTGTAATATATGTACTTAGATAACCATTTCCTTAGGTTTTTGTAGTTTTAAGTTTTTTAGTTTGTTTTTGGATTTTATTTTTCTTTAATGTGTGATGATGAAGGTGAAGTGTGAAGTGTGTGGAGTGTAAATGGTGATGATTTCTAAACTTGAAAAATGCTCAAAAGAAAGATTTACAGTCACTGAAATGAAATCAATTCTTAAGAGAAAACAAAATGCATCAAAAAGCGAACTAATGACAATGGCCCAGTATCCTTG